>APFE030632887.1:28493-55146 GCA_000404065.3 Pinus taeda | reverse complement strand
CCTTGAGCTTCAAAAACAAACTCGATGAAACCAATTTGCTACATTCGTCCCTCACATATGGGATATGAAAACCTTCATATTAGATCTCTCAGATTTATACACCATTTCAACAGATTGTACAACAGGAACATTATTGTAAAATCAAACACAACTGTTGTGGCGGGTTGGAACAAATGGGAAAAATGGGCAATGTGAAAATAAACTCAATCACAATTGTTGTGGTGGGTTGGAACAAATGGGCAACATGGGCAATGTGAAAATGTGGGTTGGAACAAATGGGCAACATGGGCAATGTGAAAATATAAGGCCGATGCATTTTTAGGTTACACAAAATGTTTTTAAGGTTGGAGTTGATCACATTAATTTGTAATACTTGTTTACACTTGGCAGGAAATCTAAATGAGCATGTTGGTTATAAATTTTACTTTATAGTAAAAAAGGATGGTGGCTCGAAATTATGCTAGACAATAAACAATAACTTAAAAAAATGATCTCATAGATTATAATATTGTTTGATCATCCAAAGAAAAATATGTGATTTTTCATAATATTACATATGCATAAATTTTGTGAGATGAATAAAAAAAAACCAATTTATCCATTATTCAAATTATGAATTATGATATTAAACTATGGCTCTTTACTGGTTTAAAAAATTAAATCCTAAATTTATTAATATAATTTTTTATTTGTATATTTGTATATTTAATTTTTAGAAACTAATTTATTTGTATTTCATTTAAATTAATATTAGATTTAAGTTTATTAATACTTATAATTACATTAATAATATTAATAATGATATGAATATGAATATCAAAATTTGATAATGTTAATAAGAAGGCGAAAGAAAAACTTTTTTTGTGTAATTTAATATTTAATTTCTAGAAACTAATTTATTTGTATTTCAGTTAAATTAATATTAGACTAAACCTTATTAATACTTATAATTACATTAATAATATTATGAATATAAATATCAAAATTTGATAATTAATAACAAAGGCCAAAGAATTTTTTTGTGTTGAACTATAATGGAAATGTGATGAAGGTCATCGAGAAGTTGTTGGTTCCAAATATTTGGGAGCGTTGGGAATGTCGGTGCCACTTATTGTTGGGAATGTCGGTGCCACTTATTATTAGGTTTCTTGATGTGTTGAAGCACATACTCTGTCTGCCAATTAAATCAATCTAGCAATTAAAATCCCCTTCTAGGGTTTTATTTTTTTCTCAAATCCTAAACCTATGGCGGCTTTAGGAAGTAAATATAAGTGTCTCTCTCTTGACAACAAAAAATAAATGGTTTATTAGTTCCAAAACATTAAATAAATAAATGGCTTATTGGTTCCAAAACATTAAATAACCATTAAATAACCATGGCCACCTGATTAAGTAGCATAATTAAGAGGCATTTGGAGTAAGAATTAATCTAATAATTCTTGCAAGTCTTCTACACCTACTTCCAATATGTTGAATGAGACTCTACCGTGAAATTGAGCTATACTTAGTTAATTTAGATATATTTCCATTGATTGCTCCATTGTGAGATGTGTGAGCTATACTTCTTTAATTTAGTTATATTTCCACTCATTTCCCCATTGTGAGATGTGAGCTATACTTAATTGAGTTATATTTCCACTAATTTCTCCATTCCAGTACTATGCCCCTTCCTTCCACAACTTCAAATCTTCTTCTGTAATTTTCCTACTCTTCTCCAGATCCTTCGACTACTTCATATCTTCTTCTAAGGCTAGTTTGGCTATTCAGATAGTCTCTAGGATTGATTTGTAATTTTCCTACTCTTCTCAAGATCTGAATTCACTGCATTTTCCTTGATATTAACATGCTCCACCTAGCCAAGGACCTATTGTATTCTTTTACTTTCATGTTCTTCGGCCTCTTATTCTTTCTTGTGTAGCAAATCATACCCTTCCTTTGTAATTGACACAAAATTGTCATATGATTTCTTAGATGAAGCTCATTTTCTTTGTCCAGAAGAGGATCTTTGACAATAGAAATTTCCATACTAGCACTTGTGCATCTTCTTTTGTTGCAACGATCTCAACTTTAACTTCTTCAATAATTTAGTTTCATTTTCTTTGGCTAAGCTAACCTCAACTTCGGTGCATTAGACAACTTCAACTCAATGTCCGTGACATTGGTCAATTCTTTCTTCAACAATTGAACATCTTCATTAGCCTTAATTGCCATTGCAAATGCTTATTTGGCTTCATATTCCCATTTTGCAGCAATAGCTTCCTTTTCATCCTCAACCATTGAACGTGATGCATATGCCAAATCGAGAGCCTCTTCCAGAAAACATATCTCTGCAGACAATTCCTTTGCTTTTTTGGCAGTGGCCTTTGAAGCATTGACTGCATCCATGCCCTATATAGCTACGATGTCCTTACAATCCATCGCAATGGAGAGGTTTTTCTCAACCTGTTGAAGCTCTTGGTGTGCAGATTGCAAGGAAACCGCATCAAAAGCATGTTGCCTCTACATAACTTCAAGTTCAGACTGTCGGCCTTGATCCCTCTTCTGAGCAACCTCAATTGTGTCCTACTCAAGCTCATCAATCCACAACTTCTCACTCTTACATTTCTTTAGTGCTCTCTTCTGAACCACAGGAGACTCACTCAATCTCACATTGGATTCATCTAATGCCCTCTTATAAAGAAGTTGATCAGAACTATTGCTTGGTTGAATTTTATGATATTTATAGGCAATATTAATTCAATAATTAATAAAAAAATATAGTCTTACACACCCTGAATCAATTTCAATTTATACAACATTAGAATTTCATTTCTGCTACATCTCTCCAACTTATTTAGATGGTTTCTCAAATTATGCCACACTTGTCCATCTTATTTAGATTGTTTCTTGATTTATGCCTTACGGTGTTTCCTTTGCAACATTTGGTGCAAATGCTAGTTTTAAACCTATCCGGTCAATAAACCTTAATACATCCTAACTTAGATAACTTTATGCCATCCATGTACTTAACAATCTTCTCCCCATTTTCCTTTACAAGAGTACCTCTAATCACCATTCTACAAATTTGTATAGTATATATGTTTACACATTTGGTTTTCGACGACTTCACATATACGAAAAGTATTTAAAAGACATACACTTGAGGGGCAAAAAATTGTTCAATCTATACACACGTTTCGTATAGTTTAAGTTAAAATCCCAGTAATTAAATATTATCAATAGTAGAAACTCAATGGCGAATAACTCAATCCTCGCCAAATTAGTTGCAGTCGTCGATAAAAATCCATCGACGGTCCACAGGAAGAAGATTGAATTGCAACGGATCGAGATCTCTCAACCGTTGATGAGAGGCATTTAAACTGAAATGGGGAGATTTGTCTGCGGCATACATGCTATATATTATCTTCGCTCGAATCTATTTCACTTGTCTCAGTCGATTTCCACCTACTGTTTGAGTTGGGAGATAGAGAAACCCGAAGAATTCTGAAACATGTCGGGGCGTGGTAAGGGAGGTAAGGGTTTGGGGAAGGGAGGTGCCAAGAGGCACAGGAAGGTTCTTAGAGATAACATTCAGGGCATCACCAAGCCTGCCATCAGGCGTCTTGCCAGGAGAGGAGGCGTCAAGCGCATCAGCGGTCTTATCTATGAAGAGACCAGAGGCGTCCTCAAGATCTTCTTGGAGAATGTGATTAAAGATGCTGTGACATACACGGAGCATGCCAGAAGAAAGACTGTGACAGCCATGGATGTTGTCTACTCCCTCAAGAGGCAGGGCCGAACCCTTTACGGTTTCGGGGGCTGAGAGATTTTGCTTTGACTAAATTTATTCAATGGTGTCTCTTGACACCACCTTCTGGTCTCTCAGAAATTTCAATCCCGTTGTGATTCCTGGCTATTAAGCGTGTTACTTCCCTTACAAGATTGTAGGGGTTTGTTTTGCCTGTAAATAGCTTGTTAGCTGCATGTTTGAGGTTGTCTTCATCAAGGGTTTCAGAGAATCATGCAATCGATGACTGCCTAACGAAGAAGTTAAGTCACGCGGTAAAAATGATTTAATTCTTAGCAAATGTATGGGCAATTTTTTTTGTAAAGATTTGTTTGAAATATTAGCCATTGAGAAAATAGCCATTAGACGCATTTGATTTGCCCTGCTGTCAACAGTTTTTTCTCGATCTCTGGCATACAATCGTCTTTGAATTCACTGTTCCAACATCAATGGTGAATTTCTTCTCTATTTCTTTGTTTCTTAGCAGTCAATAAACTTTTACAGATGTTCAGGACTTAATCCATTGTAGACCAAGAAGTTGTTGTGATGCAGTCCCTTGGGGAATTGATCCCGTCATGTCCAAGAAAGAAGCCATGAATGCTGGTGGACAGGTTAGAGCAAGCAGCAAAACCCTCTATCAGGCTCATTGTATGAGGGAGAATGTCACATGCCGAAATGCCAAAATTAGAGCACAATACAGGTCTACACTCATTGTTCTTAACTCTGGATAAAATAATCCCTGAATGTCCTCATGTTCCATGTCCCAACCCAAATTAATTCGTGGCCTTCGTAACCCAGTTGATGAGGCGGACCAAGGGAATTTCGGTTTTGATGAAGTGGTTCTCAATAATTGTGATGTTTTATCTAGGGGTCTATATGATGTAGATTCACCCCTAAACAGGGGAACTAGGGGATGAGGGATGAGGCACATTTAACGAGATTTTGCAGGCTGCAGAAAGTATGGGGAGTTCTTAGGATTCGAAATCAGAAATAATGCAGAAGTCGTTGCAAATGAAATAGAATTGGAGGAGATGAGCGCTGAAGAGGGCAGAGGATGTGGTTGAATATTTTTACACCCTATAGATATGGGGATTATTTTGTTATTGCAGAGTGAGAGCTGGTGGAGATGGGTTTTAGGCATAGTCAATAGGCAAGGGATAATAATAGTTCTGATCTGAATATAAATAATGTCACTCTGAAAGAACAAAACCAGAGTTGCAGCATGGAAACAGAACAAAACCAGAGGTTGCAATATGGAAACAGGATTATAAGGCTCATTGTAGTAGAGAATAAAGGTCCAGGGCCAGTGGAGGAAGGTCTGCAATTCATCACTCTGAATCTTGCATTTTGAAAATCAGGCTGCTTTTATGCTGAAACACATTAGAACTTTCACCCAGTTTCAGTAAATTGAGCTTCATGTTTTGAGATGAAGCCTAAATGCAACTTCGCCATTTCACCAGGCTGCAAGGCCCAGTTGTTAAGACGGGATGTTCTCTTGATATGGTAGGACCATTTGGCTCCTCCATGGGATTTCTATGTTGTCTAGACATTGATATTCTACAGAACCACCATATCAAACTGTATTTTGTGGATGGGCAGACATGAAAAATTGAGAAGATACCATGTTGGTTTGGATAGCCATGGGCCATAGTTGTTTTTGCTCATTGTACATGTAATGGTTGTTGTGCAAGCTTGGGAAGCAAGGGGAAGATCTATGTCCTCAAGTAGAGGATGAAACCTTGGGCCAAACTATTACTAATATGGCATTATATTTATATGGTGCGGATTTATTTTGGTTGAACAAAGACTCTGAGCATGGAAACTTGTAAAAATAGCTATAACGCACTGCTCGAATCACAACTTTACGTGGTTGATTTAAATATTTTAACTAATTAAGGAACGTGGGGCTTTCTGTCCTTCGAGAAACTAGAAAGGTGTTTTCTGCAACGGGGTCCTTGGGATAGCAGTTGAAATGATGGATTGAATCCTCACTTAGTTTCAACATTCTCCCTTTCTCATCCAAATGTGGGAAAGAAGCATAAAAAGCAAAATGGGAAACCCACTTCATTGGAGTAGGTAGTTGTCCTTCACACCCAACATTAGAGGAATGATGGAGAATGTGCTCATCGAGCGAGTACAAATATCCCAGGTCTTTAGCAAGTGGCCGTAAGAAATATGGAATAATATTTGTAAGATGGGTGAGTTTAACTTCTAGGAAAAGGGAGTTTCATATAGAAGTTATCTACATTCATCATTCATCACAAAATACCAATTTGGAAAGGAAAATATAGCGAATGAGTAACAGTGTCGGTTGGTTGGATAATAGTATAACAAGGGTAACTGCGTAGCGGCAGTCCCTGCCTATAAGAGATTACTTTATAACAGCGATAAGAGCAATATTAATCAATTGCTTGTAAATAGTAGTACTAAGTACATATGAAAACACAATGCCTAGTTAATTTGTAAAATATACTTGTGATAAGGTTTACAGAGCAACTGTGAAAAGATTTTCATTAAAACGCTGTCATGACTACTTTCACAGCGGTCAATTTTCGCCACTTGTTATTTATTGTCCAATTTGTCTGAGCTAGCTTGGATTTTTCCAACGCTTTGATAGCAATGATTTCAATCATTTTTCATAAATGGAATCTTTGTTTTTGCTCTCCTCGGAAGACATGTACAGAGAGACGACCTTATTATTATTTTTCAAAAATTGAAATCTTGATTGGCATGCAATTTTCTTTTTGAAAATTAACATCCCATATAGTTTTTCATACTCTTGTCAATGGTTCTTTTACCTATGTGGATGCACAAGCTTCTCTTTTACATTTACTTGCCACTAGCATTGTATCAGATATTTTTGTGTCAAAACTTGTGGTTTATGGTTAGAATTGCTTTTCTTCATTTGATGAACTGTAAATTTTATAAAAACTAAAGATGCATTGTATATTACAGATACAACATTATAAACTAAATTTATGTAAACAAACACCTACTTTGTAAGAAAGATAAGTGGATAGTTTTAATTATAATTTATAATTTCTACATTAAACAATATGCTAATTTTTTTATTATTTATTTTTATTTTTTTATTGAAGACGATACACGTACTAAGCATGCATCCTTGTGAGTGCCACTTGTTTCAATTTTTTGGGAAAGTCACCAGCACAGTCTTTGGCCTTTCGCTTGCTCGACTCGGGCAGCTTGTTGACAGACCCACTTGACGACATTGAGACAATCATCATAAGCCATAGGGAGGCGATGCTCTGGAGCAAGCCTGTAGCCTACTGAAATTATCACGTTGGATGCATGTAGTGCACATCCCTGCCGCAAGAGGTAATGACGAGGTATGTTGGCTTTCGAACTAAAGATCCATGCTGATAGACCCACTTGATGGCATTGAGACAATCATCGTAAGCCACAGGGAGGCGATGCTCTGGAGCAAGCTTGTAGCCTACTAAAATTATCACGTTGGATGCATGCAGTGCACATGCTTGCCGCAAGAGGTAATGACGAGATATGTTGGCTTTCGAGCTAAAGATCCATCTTTGCAACAAGACGTAATGACGAGGTATGCTGGCGTTCGAACTAAAGATATGTCTCCCGCAGGGGATAGTGGTGGGAAAAGAGTGTGAAAACCTTTCGTTTCCTGGACTCTATTTTTCAATTTTTTTTAGCAGTGCTATGGGTTCTGGAACACACTGCGGCAATATCAATTAGAGATTCTTTTCCCTTTTGAGTAGTTATGAAATTGTAATGATCTTGGCTGGGATTTTGGTTGAAAACGAGATTTCCCTTTTGATTAGTTTTGAAAGTTTGACAATATCGGTTGGGATTTGGTACAAAATGTCTAAAAAGGTGCTCTCTGCCCGTTTTGGCGCTGTATTTTTCATATTTTAGCTCTATTATGGGTTTTGGAAGAGAGTGTAGCAATACCTATCAGAGATGGTAAACATATAATGCAGGGTTCCCTGTGTTTTTTATTATTGATATTAGCTCTACTTAATGGATTCAAACCATGTGCAGGTTTGCTGAAATGTGGTCCAAAGCCCTTTGGCATGAACAACACGGTGTGGAATGGTTTCTATAATCTCTATACCATATTACAATACTAGTCATACCAGCTATCAATATTCAAAATCATTTTGGTATTCTTGTAGGAGGAGTTCAA
Source organism: Pinus taeda (assembly GCA_000404065.3). Taxonomy (NCBI): domain Eukaryota; kingdom Viridiplantae; phylum Streptophyta; class Pinopsida; order Pinales; family Pinaceae; genus Pinus; species Pinus taeda. The sequence continues at coordinate 47,209 of APFE030632887.1, read as the reverse complement.
TGAAGATTTTCAAAAATGTCTTCGTATTCTTGCAGGAGAGCAATGCTAAGGAGAATATTTTTATTTAAGCGGCTTCATTAATAAGCTTGTCTTTTGCATTTGTAATTAGAAATAGTAAATATCTATTTTTTTTTACTACAAAGAAAAAGCATAGTAAACAGTGAATAATAAATAGCATAAGCATTTTGCAGGTAGTAATAGTAAATAGTAAATATTTGGTTTATGTACGGATAAATGATTAAATATACAAGTTCTAAGCATATTCTCTTGCTTTTCTTTGTGCTTTGATGCCTGCGCTTTAGCACGCCTGGAAATATGGCTTCTCAGTAAACTACACGTGCGTGTTACTTTTCTTTGGTGCATGCCTCCCCTTTAGTAGCCACTGGAAATATGGCTTTTAGGTAAATTTCACATGCCTTGTTGCTATTTGCCTACCTGGTTATTCACTTGAAATAAAAAATGTTGGTTAATTATCGCTGAAATAGAAAATAAATACTTCAAATAGAAAATAAAAAACGTAGATTATCTACTTGAAAAACTTGAAATACCTGAAATAGAAAAAAGGTTTAGTGTTCAACGTATTTGCTTGAAATAGAAAACGCTAGTTATTTACTTGCTAGTTATTATAGATGCATAAGTTCAACTCAAATAAATGCATCAGAGTTGTCGAAATAGAAAAACTGAAATAGATGCATAAATGCATAAGAGTTTCTGAAATAGAAAAAATGAAATAGACGCATAAGAGTCTCTGAAAGAGAAAAAAATTATTTATTTACTTGGTTGTTTACTTGCTTGGATTTACCTGAAATACTTGGTTGTTTACTTACCTGGTTATTTACTTTTCTCTGAATCTGCAATTTATTATCAAAGAATCAATGCAATTTATTATCAAAGAATCAATGATAATACGCTACCTCTCTAATAATAGAATTGATAATATGCTACCCCTGTAAATCCATTGTGGTAATTTTTCATACAGTAAAGCTCAACTATTACAGAGAACACTGGGCTAACATGAGCATGGAGGGGCAAGAGGAATGAAGTGGTGGCAATAGATATTGCATGTATTGTTTATTGCGTGGAATGAAGACGGGACAGGAGATAGAGGAGGTGACATGCCGCTGCCACTGGAAGTGGAGGCTTAAAACTTTGCATAAAATAGTTTACTTGCCCAAAATAACTTGTTCAGACATTTGTTTTGAAAAACTTACGATAAAATAACTTGTCCCAGCGGAAATAACATAGGGGCACGTGAGGCCTGTAATAAGAGGTTGAATTCACAAGTTTGGTTATAAGTTTCTTACACAGAAATTTCCAGAGATAAACTTTGGTTTAACATGAAATGTACTGAATATATTAATCGGTCAAACTGATTTAATAGCTGATCAACGCAGATCGATCGCAATAGTCCCTGCTATGCCGGAGGCAGGGACTAATAACATAAGCTTGTTAAATAATAGTATATGGACTATATCAAAGACTTCAACTTAGGTTGGTGTTGGCTTTTAAAAGATGACGCATGAGGTTGATCAAATAAGGCAGTAGTCTTTTTTATTTAGATTGTGTTTAGTTTGGTTGTGTTTATTGCATATCGCATGCGATAGGGGTTTTAGGAATGCGATGAAGAATTACATGTTGGTGCGATCTGCGATATTGTGATGGATTTCATGTTAGTGCGATTTGCGATATTGTGATGGATTTTTGCGAAGGCAATTTTGATCACAAGAATGAGATCATTGCATTTTGATCAACGGTAAATAGTGATATTGGGCAAGCTACTTGCACAATGTTTAATCGCCCTTATGGGGTTGATAAAGAATATAATTCCTTGATCTATAAAAGTTCAAGTCTGATTTCGAAGTTAAATTTCGAGCACTTGATGATTCGATATTTGTTGGATAATAGAGACTATTAAATCTTATGGCTTGCGGGTCTTCAACTCGCACACGGGTTAAAAACAGTTCAACCCTTGCAGTGGATTGAGACGTAAAATGTTTAATATGAGATCGAAGGCTTGGAGTGAGTGTGGGGCTTCAACCATGATTAAGAAATTATGTACTCTTCTATCCTTGCAGGTGTTGATCATTGTTGATCTAATAGATTTGTCTATCTAACGATTCAGATCTATTCCTCCGCCATTAATACTAAATGATCGCGATTAACACATAAAAACTGAGATTTACAATTAAAATATGAAAACATAGAAAATACTCGATTAAGTTTCAGAACGTAGATTCACAGAGGTAAACAAGAGTCTTTACCAGGATTAACACACAGCTGCACACTGAATCAATTTCTTCAATATAATAGTAGTTAGAGAGTCTTGGCCTTTTTGGCTCAATTACAACAATCTATTTGGCCTCTGTCTCAATCTCAAAACTCTATCTATCACTCAGCTCTCGTTTCTCACTCAATTCTCAATCATTTCAGCTAATCCCTTTCCATTACATTTTTTTCTCTTTTATGAGTCAAATCCTATTCTAATTGTGCTAACAACTCGATCTCTATTTTAATCAATTTAACAATCAAATCTTTTTTTTAAAGATTTATTACACACATATGCTAACAACTTATTCCTTAGTCTAAAATAAGACAATTTTCTAATTATTACAATAATGAAGTAAAAATCATTTTCGAAAAATTCAACATTTTATCTTAAAATTGACTTTTAACCATTCAAGTCAGTGAAATTCAACTTACTTAGTCACAACATGTGAACAAATCATTATATTGCTGGCTAAGTCCAAATGCTCCTACATCAAACTCTCGGGGAAGAAAAGAATCATCCCTCAGAATTTCAGGGTTTACTCCATACTTTTGCAACTTTGCTGTTGTCAACCAACTAGCATCTTCCACTTGCTATCCTTTCCATTTGACTAGATATTGAAAATAAACCTGTCCTCTGGTTTTTTTGGATACTCTTTTTTCCAAAATAGCTTCCACCTCTTTTTTACACTGTCTTTGGCATTTGTTCTTCCTAGTTTAAAATTTGAATTTCATCTTTTGTAGTTTCTTCCTGTAGCTTTGTCTCTGTCTTTTTGTATGGATACAAATATGCAACATTGAAAATATAGGATATTCGAATCCTTTCTGGCAATTCAATTTCATAAGTATTAGTTCAAAATTGTCTTACAATTCTATATGGTCCTATCTTTTTCATTTTTAGTTTATTGTAAGTCTTAGCAGGAAATATTTATTTTATCAAATACACCATCATTAAATCTTCCACTTGGAATTCTCTCTCTTCTTTTCATATCTACTTTGTTTGTATATGCCACTGCTTTCCTGCAATCTGCCTTTGACATCTTCTTGTAGTCTTTGCATCTGCTCTGCAAACTCTTCAGCGTTTGCACTTCTTGTCTCCTGTTTACCCAAATTTTTGAATTCATACACACCCCTTGGATTCATCTAAAAAACAATCTGAAATGGAATCATTCTAGTACTTCGGTTTGGAGTGTCATTATAAGCAAACTCAACCTGAGCTAGTGCTAAATCTCACTGCTTAGGATTTTGATACACTAAACTTCTCCATATGTTTCCCAAACTTTTGTTTACCACTTCGCTCTGTCCATCTGTTTGAGGATGGTATGTTGAACTGAAACTGAGGTTAGCACCTAGTTTCTTCCAAAGAGTTTTCTGAAAATGCCCTACAAACTTTGTATCTCTATCAGACACAATACTTACAGGCAATCTACGTAATCTTACAATTTCTGAAAAAATAGATTAACAATATGTGTTGCATCATTAGTCTTCTTACATGCAATGAAATGTGCCATCTTGGAAAATCTATCTACCACAACATAAATGGAATCATTCCTCCTTTGAGTTTTAGGTAACCCCAAAACAAAATCCATGCTAACTGCATCCCATGGTTGGTATGGTATTGGCAATGGATGGTACAATCCTGTATTCTGGCTTCTCCCTTTAGCATGCTGACATATCCTGCGCTTCTCAACAAATCTCTTAATATCAGTCTACATCTTTGGCCAATAGTACAAAGTATTTACCTGAGCAAAGGTCTTGTCTTGTTCAAAGTGACCAGATAATCATCCACTGTGTTTGTCGAAAGTGATCAGATAATCCTCCATTGTGTTTCTCTTTTATTATGTTTTCCCTCATAGAACATTTGGGAATGCACAACTTATTGACTTTAAACAATAAACCTCTTTGGATAAGATAATCTAACCACCGAATTTTATTATGAACCATTGGATTTTGTACCGCTGTATAAATATCTTTGAAATTTGCATCATCTTTATACATTTCAACCATTTCTTCAAATCCTACAACACCAACTTTTAATTCTTGCACAATGAAATTTACCTTGTTTAGAGCATCAACAACTTTGTTCAACTTACCAATTGTGTGTTTTATCACAAAAGTAAAGCTCTACAAAAACTCTACCCACTTGGCATGTTTTTGGTTCAATTTTGGTTGACTGTTTATGAACTGTAATGCATGATTGTCAGAATACAATATAAACTCCTTCGGTAGCAAATAATGTATCCATTTTTTTAAGGCTTGTACAATAACATAAAATTCTTTATCATAAGAAGAGTACTTCTTCTTAGTTTCATTTAATTTCTGACTAAAGTATGCTATTAGTCTCTGTTCCTGACCCAAAACTGCTCCAATTGCAACTCCATTAGCATGTGTTTCAACTTGAAATACTTTTTCAAAATCAGGTAAAGCTAAAACTGGTTTCTCTGTGATTTTCCTTTTCAGTAACTTAAAATTCATGTCTGCTGCCTCTGTCCACTTGAATGGTTGATTAGTCTCCTTGATTGTTTCAAGAATTGGTGCACAAATTTGACTAAAACCTCTAATAAATTTCCTATAAAAACTTGTAAGACCATGAAAACTTCTTACCTCAAATATATTTATTGGAATAGGCCAGTGCCAAATTGCTTGGACTTTCTTTGGATCCATTTTCAACCCTTCTTTAGAAACTACAAATCCCAAGTGAATTAATTCTTCTTTCATGAAACTACATTTCTTTAGATTTATCAATGGTTTCTCTCTTTGCAGAGTTCTTAAAACCAATTTAAGATGCTCTAGGTGTTCTTCTTTATTTCTATTAAAAACTAGAATATCATCAAGATAAACAATAACAAACTTGCCTGCATATTCCTTCAAGACTTCATTCATCAATCTCATGAACGTGCGAGGTGCATTAGTGAGTCCAAAATGCATCACTAACCACTCATACAACCCACTGTTTGTTTTAAATGCAGTCTTCCATTCATCTCCTTCTCTAATTCTTATTTGATGATGTCCACTCTTCAAATCTATTTTATTAGAATACTTTGACCCACTCAAACAATCCATCAAATCATCCATGCGTGGTAAAGGAAACCTATACCTGATAGTGATCTTGTTTATGGCTCTGGAATCTATACACATACACCATTCACCTCCTTTCTTTCGACTGAGTACTGTTGGTACAACACATGGACTAAGACTCTCTGATTAGTCCCTTATCCATCAGTTTTTGTACTTGTTTTCCAACTTCTGCATTCTCTTGAGGAGTTAACTTGTATGCTTCTTTGTTTGGAAAATTTTCTCCTGGTATTAGATCAATATGATGACTAATACTCCTGATTGGTGGCAATGCATTTGGCAACTCATCCACAATAATATCAGCGAAATCATTCAACAGAGTTTTGATTTCTTCAGGTAAATCATCTAAGTTTGTGGAAGTCAAGATTACCTTAGGTCTCACTATGACAACAAAATGTATTTCTTCACCTTTTCCAACCTCTTGCAACAACGTCTTTCCACTCATCAGCATAACATTGTTTCCAGGTGCTCCTTTGTCAGCTTCATCCTTCAATGGCAGCAGTGTATGTTTATTTCCATCCTTCTCCAGAGTACAAGTATTTTTCTTCCCATCATGAATAGCTTTTTGATCAAACTGCTAAGGTCTTCCCAACAATATATGGCATACATCCATTGGCATTACATCACACAATATTACATCTTTATAGGTACCAATCTGTATCTCTACCTTGCATTGTTCTGTCAAAATACTCTAATGTCCTTTCTGCAACCATGAAACTTTATGAGTAGGGTGCACTGTTTTCACTAATCCTAGCTTGTCCACCATCTTTGTAGAAACAAGGTTATCAGTGCTTTCATTGTCAATTATCACTTTACAATATTTACCTTTGGATTTGCATGTAGTTCTAAATAAACTTTTCCTCTGAGCTGGTTCTCCATTCTCTTTCTCTACCTTAAGCAATGCCCTTTTCAACAACAAGGATTTTCCTACTTCAGGGGATTCTTCCTTTTCTATAGTTTGAGGTGTTTCTTGCTTTGCTTCAGCCACATTCACATTCCTCTGACTTCTTGTTCTATTATGAGGACAGTCCCACGATCCATGTCCCCATTCTCCACATGTGTAACACCAAATATTTCTTCCTCGACCTCTTCCTCTGGGTGAAAATATTTCTTTATTAAAATATCTCCTCTGTGGTGGTTTACTACTTGAACTTCCTGCTTCATTCTGATGTTGCTGAAACTTTGGTCTGGTAGTTCCTCTACCTCTTACTGAACTTTTTCCTCTATTCCTCTGATTTTGTTTTCTCAACATCTTCTCTTCTGACTTCAAACCTGCTTGATAGGCATCTTCAATGGTCTTCAGACTTAGCAAGCTGATCTCATCCTGTATGTCATATCTTAAGCCATTGATATATCTCGCTACCTTCTCCATGTCATCCTTTGCATGAACTGCTCTAATACTCAATCTATAAGACTCTTATGTATATGTATATTTTTTAACAGACATCCCTTTTCGCCTTAAATACTGTAACTATTTGAAAAGATTTAACTGATAATCTTTTGGCATAAATTTAGCTTTCATTTTACTCACCATTTTGTCCCATTGCTTGATCTTGGACTTTTCTTTTCTTGTTCTAGATGTTTGTAGTTCATCTCACCAAATAGCTGCATGACCCTTCAATCTGGTAACTGCAAATTTCACTTTCTTTTTGTCATCAACTTCCTCATAGTCAAAATATTTGTCCAAGGAACTGATCCAATTCATTAGCTCTTCTGCATTGAGACTCCCTTCATACATAGCAATTTCCACATTTGGTTTTCCACCTACTTTAGCCAACATTTTGATAACTTTGGTAGTTTCATTTTCCTCCTCTTCTTCTTCCTAAGAAGATACCTCTGTAGCATTAGCAACTACTTCATCAGGTGTTCTCTTCTGCGCAATCTCCATTGTGTCCATCCTTTTACGCAGACTCCAGATCTCCTCCAACAAAGCTACATTTGCTTCAGGTCTTCCTCGACTTATGCCAACTCCCCTTCTTGGCGGCATGTTTACCGCAGTCAATTCAATATTTGTGCTATGATACCAAAAATGACGCAGGAGGTTGATCAAATAAGGTGGCAATCTTCTCTATTTAGATCGTGTTCAATGCGGTTGTGCTTATCGCATATCGCATGCGAGAGGAGTCTTAGGAATGCGATGAAGAGTTACATGTTGGTGCGATCTGCGATACTGTGATGGATTTCATGTTAGTGCGATTCGCGATATTGCTATGGATTTATGTGAAGGAAACTTCGGCCATAGGAACGAGATCATTGCACTTTGATCAACGGTGGATACTGATGTCGGGCAAGCTACCTGCGCAATGTTTAACCGCCCTTATGGAGCCGATAAGGAATATAATTACTTGATCTATAAAAGTTTAGGTCCGAATTTGAAGTTAAATTCCGAGCAATTGATGACCGGATATTTGTTGGATAACAGAGGCCATCCAATCCTATGGCTTGCAGGTCTTCAACTCGTACACGGGTTAAAAACAGTGCAAACCCCGCAGTTGACTGTGACATAAGATGTTGAATATGAGATCGACGATTAGGAGTGAGTGCGGGGCTTCAACCATGATCAAGAAATTCTGTACTCTCCTACCCCCACAGGGCTTGATCATCGTCAATCTAACATATCTGTCTATCTGATGATCCAGATCTATTCCTCCACCATTAATACTAAATGACCGCGATTAACACATAGACACTAAGATTTACAATTAAAGTATGAAAATAGAGAAAATACCCGATTAAGTTTTTGAACACAAATTCACAGAGGTAAACGAGAGTTTTCACCAGGATTAACACAGAGCTGCACACTAAATCAATTTCTTCAATATAATAGTAGTTACAGAGTCTTGGCCCTCTCAACTCAATTACAACAATTTATCTGACCTTTGTCTCAATCTCAAAACCCTATCTATCACTTAACTCTCGCCTCTCACTCAATTCTCAATCATTTTAGCTCATCCATTTTCATTACATTTTCTTTTCTTTTATGAGTCAAATCCTATTCTAACTGTGCTAACAACTCGATCTCTATTTTAATCAATCTAACAATCAAATCTCTCTTTTTAAGCTCTATTACACACCTATGCTAACAACTTATCCCTTAGTTTAAAATATGACAATTTTATAATTATTACAATAACGAAGTAAATATAATTTTCGAGAGATCCAACCCTCTCTCTCAAAACTGATTTTTGACCACTAAGGCGAGTGAAATTCAACTCATTTAGCCATAACATGTGAATAAACCATCACATTGCTGGCTAAGTCCAGATGCTGCTGCATCAAAATATTTGCTTAATACTTATCCATTTGCAATCAAACATGGTCCTTATAACATGCTTAGGATGCTTGGAGTGCTATAATCACTTGATCATGAATACATGCCAATTTATACATAAATTAGGGGGCATTGTGTTGCTCTTTTAGTTGGTGGGAAGAGAAGAGAGGATCGAGAGTGATAGGTGGGTTCATATGGGGCAAGATGTTGAAACCCATAACTTGCTTCAAAGTATGCAAAACCAATGGAACTATACGCTTTAGGGATATGTAGGTAGGTGTGAGAGGTGCTTTACAACTTAGTATAGGGTAAATGTGTAGGTGTAATGTATGTAAACAATTTTAAATGTTGGCTCAATTAAAGTGAGGATGAGTGTATACATTTAAATGTTTATCAACTAATAATAGAAAGTTTAAAGTAATAAATAATTAATTAAAAATAATAAATAAAAAATTAAAAGTAATGTAAACTCTAGGATCTCATATGAGTGTAAATATTTAAAGTGACTCAATTAATATTAAAAAGTTAAAGTTCATAAAAAATAAAATTCAATTTGTTATATTTTGATTTTGTTATTAACTTGTGAATATGCTTTGCTACAATATTATGGGCCAATACTATGACTTATCAATACCACATGTCTAAAAAACATACTGGTTTCACAATCAGATTATTTTATAACAATATGACAAGATTCTTAACCATGGATATTCACCTTCACTTTATCATATATATTAACCTAGAAATAGATTTTGTTACAATATCATGGTTTATCAATATTATATGCCCAAAAAGCATAACTTATTTCACAGTGAATGTATTTTATAACAATATAACAAGATTCTTAACCAGGAATATTCACCCTCACTTTTCCATTGATACTATGAACTTGTGAGTAAACTTTGTTACAATACCATGGCCCAATTTTATGGCTTATCAATACCACATGCCTAAAAATCCTATCTTACTTCACAATCTAAATATATTATAACAATATAACAAAATCCATCCCCACTTTTCATGGATATTATTAACTTGTAAATAGGCTTAGTTACAATATCCTGGGCCAATCATGGCTAATCAATATCACATGCCCAAAAACCATAACTTATGTCACAATCAAAATATTCAATAAATATTTCATTTTAGTTTAATTTTATACCCTTTTTTTCAATTATATCTAAAAGAAAAAATGTTATAATTATTTTTGAGATATATCTAAATCCTTTATTGTCATTACTACTAAAAATATTCCCATAGAAATTAAAAACAAAGATTTCATAAAATTTAAATGAAAATATTTTATAGATAAAGATGCGAATTTTTTTTTTCATTTTTATTATTTTTATTTTATTTATTTTTTTTTTTTAAATTTCGGTTGCTATATATTATATTATGAAAAATTCCAGGAGTTCAGTCTCCTCTGGTACATGATATGCATTGTTTGTCTTTGATCAAGGGGTTTACAAAACGAAACTACCTCCTTGATCCTTACTTTGCTGCTTTTACTACTGTCTAAAACTGTGCTACTATAGATTCTGATAAAAGAAAATAACAGAAAGATGCATCTACAGTACATTTAATCTATCATTATATGTTGGATGTGTCTCGCTATAGATTCCTCTGTCTGATCATCTTTTGCTTCCTGCTTAACGCTAGAAGAGCTGGTGGCAACGACATTTCTCTTGTCCATCATATACTTGAGAATAGATATGGATTCCTCTGCATGGGCGCAGCGATTGGTAAGCTGTCTAAACTGCTCTTGAAGGGATGATGCTTTGTGCATAAACAGCTGTATTTCCGCCTTATATTTCTCAGTCATGATACGGTCTTGTTCAAAGAGCCTTCGGCTCTGCTCTTTAAGACGTCTGTCATGTTCTTCCAATCTTGCATCCAGGAGTTTTTGCTTGTCATCGAGGACAGTCTGTTGAGTCCTTATTTCCTCAAGTTCTGCCTGCAAGTCTGCACAGTGCAGGCAATCCTCGTTGCGCGCCATAATTGGGGAGAGGGTGCGGTAGGTGAAGATGTTGAAAACAGAGGCGTAGTAGGTAAGGAACTTATGGGCGTTTTTAGATGGGCTGTCACAAATGCGAGGACTGTTGTAACGGGCAGGAGAGTGGATAAAGCCCGCGGTTATTCTACCGGTTCTGCTTGAGTAGCGAGAGTAGAAGGAGGAGATCCAACAGCGCGTAGCCGAGGAGAGGGTATCCAGGGACCTGGTGCTGAGAGAGTAGGTGCAACAAATGGATTTCGAGATGGAGGAAGATGGAGTTACGGGGCTGAACTGCGAAGGGGGTGGAGCTGTGGGAGCAGAGAGGTTTGCTGAAGGGTGAGCAACCTCACTGGCTCTGGCTTTTGCGTTCCTGAAAGTCACAAATGCACTGATTAGGATGAAACTAAACAATAAATGAAGAAATGATACCAGAGTGGAGTCTTGCCAATCAATCCGAGAAGGCTCGCTCGTTCCAAGTTGGGGCTTCTTCACTGTGTCTTTATCGCCAAGAGTAAGCTGATGAATGATGCTTTGAGAGCGGAGAGGCAGGTTTATAGAATTAGGCGGGCAGTGATCGGGATCCCAAGAAAGACCCAGAATCACGAGAAGGATGTTGGTCTGAGCCAAATCCTTCATAAAATCCTCCTTCACTGATCCTATTCTGTTGATGCCGGTGTTGAGATGATCGCTGATGCTTGTGCTCAAGTATTTGCTGCTGTCTAGGGTCGAGTGAGCCTGCTTTTGCGTGCTGTGGTTACAGAAGAGTGTCCTGCTTCTGAAAAGTCCTTGTCCATCGCACGCTTGTTTGACCAAGCATTGCTGGACTATGCAATGATGTTTCTTCTTCATGGCATTGGGTGGAGACTGTCGATTGCGTTACACCTTAACGCTCCTGCCATTCTTCCAACAACGTTGTTCGCTTGCTTGTCTGCTTGCTTATTTAGAGTTCGGAGGACGTGGTAAAACTTGATGTCATCAAAATTTTTGAGGAGGAGCTTTATACGATCTATGTGCTGCTGAGGGTTGCTGTTGGGGGATCTCTGTTTATGGATCATTAGACGTATTATAATTGCCGAATCCCCAAAAACTAAAGCCCTTTTAATACCCAGATTCTTTAGTTGAAGTAATCCTTGGTATAAGGCTAGTGCCTCTGCATTGTTATTTGTTTTCTCTCCCAGGCTCCATTCATAACTGCAAATATTGTCCCCTGCCTCGTTCAATATTACTCCTCCCGCTCCTGCTTGGCCTGGGTTCGATTTAGAGGCCCCGTCAAAATGTAATGTTGTGCAATTGTTGCTCTGTATCCACCTCTTATATTCTTGAGATGATAGCCTGATTTCGCAATCCTTTGTTTGAGTTTGCTGCAATCTGTCAGTCTTTTGAATCTCCTGATTTTGTCCTGGCCGTTCCAGGATGTGGCTGATGACAAATCTTTCCTCCACTGTGTAATCCTTTGCTTGGATTTTCCCCTTGTGTTTGGCTGCTATTGCCTCCTGAGCCAAGATGTGGGCTTTGCTGCATGTTGTTCGAACATTGGTCTCTTTATTTTGGAAATTTTTTTTGTTCCTTGATAGCCAAATTCTCCATAATAAGGAGTGAGGAATAGTGTCCCAAATTCTTTTCACAATCCTGCTCCTTTTGTCTTTCCATGGGCAATTCTTTTTCCATTCATACAGTGTCTCAGCAATGTTTTGCTGAGGTTGCCAGTTTATATTGCCCATGGAGGACATTTTGGTCCAGCATCTTTTGGCGAAGGGGCAGTCTATGAATAAGTGTTGCATTGTCTCCTCTGCTGAGCAGCAGTTGGGGCATCTGGATGGACCATTGATCCCTCTCTTGCTTAAGTTCTCCGCTGTGAAAACTTTGCCTTTTAATAACAGCCATGTGAAAAATTTAATTTTTGGAATGGCCTCTGATTTCCAAATTATTCTCCAATGATTCCAGATGGGTATCTGATATGTATTGTTGCAGATATATTGATGCCCTGACTTAATGGTGTAATTTGATCCTGTGGGATCCCAACGAAGTCCATATGTTGCTTCTTTTTTGATTGGGGCTCTGTTATGAAGATTTTCTTTGAGCGCAGTGAAGCTCGCTTCCAAGGCTGTTGGGATACCTGGGAAATCCCAATCTGTCCAGGCATGGGTGTCCGGATCCCATTTCGAGATTTGTCCAAGTCTTTGGATGCCTTTACTGTTGAGATAATGAATGATCGGGAGGGCTTCTTCGATAGCATTAAGAGGTTGGAGTCCCATTATCTTATCAGTGGCAAAGTTAATGCTGTCCCCTCCTCCAGGGATTTTTGAAGTATTTTGCCTGAGTATTGGGATTGCTTTCTTGCAGAGGTGCCAAATTTTGGAGGAATCCCTATTGGGGATGCCATCTTCTAGTAGCCTTTGTCTTGTGCCATTGAGGTATTTGCTTTCTATGACTTTCTTCCACCATGCTGTTGGTCCATTGATTAGCCTCCAGGCCATTTTAATCCCAAATGCTAGATTGAGAATTTTAGGAGCTCTTATTCCAAGGCCTCCTCTATCCTGAGATTGGATTACGTTTTTCCAGCTGACCAAGTTAAATCTATTCTTTTCTTTTTTCCCTCCTTGCCACAGAAAATTTCGGAGGGCGACTTCCAGTTTATGATGAAAAATAGCAGGGGCTTGATAAAGAGTAAATCTATAGAGGGGAAGGGATGTTATACCTGATTTGAGCAGGATTAGTTTGCCTGCCGGGTTGAGCCAATGAGTTCCCCATTGCTGGACTTTCCTTTTGACTTTGTCTATTATTTCATTCCATGTCGCTGCTTTTAGTGGTCCCAGACTAATCGGCATCCCAAGGTAGGAGAAGTGGTCCCATTTTGCTTTGTATGTGACTCCAAAGATGTTGGCGATACTATGAGCTATTTGATTAGGAATGTTCCAGCCATAGACGCAACTTTTGTGAAAATTAACCGCCCCCCCTGAGTAATCCATGTATTGATCAAGGAGGGTTTTGAAGCGCCTTGCTATGGTAGTAGAGGCCCCTCCAATCAAGAGAGTGTCATCGGCAAATTGAGAATAGTTTATATTCTTGACTCCATTCCCAAATTTAATGCCTGTTATGAGGCCGACTCTTCTATTGTGATCCAAGGCTTTTCTGAAGGATTCGGCCATAAGAATGAAAAGGTAGGGGGATAGAGGGAAACCTTGCCTTAGACCTCTAGAGGATTGGAAGGCTTCACAGGGGCGACCGTTAATCAGGGGTAATATCCAAGGCCCTGATATACAGGCAGCAATGGTGTTGATGAAAGAAGAATTGAAGCCCATTTTTTTCAAGACAGCAAACAAGAAGGAGTGCCTTACCCGATCAAAAGCATTGGCCAAGTCGAGTTTGAGAACAAATCCTTTCTCTTGTCTTGAGGTGCTGGAGTGGATGGCTTCTTGGACCAAAGTAATGGTGTCATGAATTTTCCTATTGGACAGAAAGCCACCTTGATTTTCAGAAATCAAGGATGGAAGGAGGGGCTGGAGTCTCATGGCTATGATTTTCGTGAAGATCTTGTATGAAGAGTTGGACAAAGATATTGGCCGAAACCTGGAGAATGAGGTGGGTCAATTTTCCTTGGGAATGAGGGCAAGGAAGGTAGTGTTGGTAAAGCCTCCCATTTTCCCTTTCCTTTGTATTCCCCTCAGCATTTTTGCAAGGTCTTTTTTTATCAGCTGCCAATGATCCCTGTAAAAGTTGATTGGAAATCCATCTGGCCCAGGTGACTTGTGCAAGGTCCAGATTGCTTTCCTAATCTCTTCCTCTTCTATTTCTCGATTTAGGCTTTCATTTATTTCCTGAGTAATGCCTTTGGGAAGATATTGCAACAATTCAGAGTAATCGACTTCTTCTTGAACTTCAGTAAGAAGGCTCCTGAAATGAAGGGAGGTTGCCCTCTTGATGTCTTCTTGGTTATTGTAATGATTGCCTTCACTGTCATTAATAGCACTAATGTTGTTCCTTGTCTTCCTAGCTGTAGCTTGCTTGTGGAAGTATGCTGTATTTTTATCTCCTTCTTTCAACCATAGCTGTCGCGATTTAATCCTCCATTTTATCTCTTCTTCTCTGTTGATGTGCATGAGCTATCCCTGAATTTCCCATTCCTTGTTTTTTAGTTGTTGGGAGAGTCCTTGATCTTCTATTTGTTTCTGGACTTCCTCCAAGTCTTGCTTTATTTTTTTTTTTAAATTTTCTGGCTCTTGATAGCTGATTTTTGCCCATTCTTTGAGCGCTTTTCTTACACTCCTGATTTTTGTTTCCCAGATATGGCTGGGGGAACCTTCTACGTGCTGTTTCCAGGTGGCCTCTATAATTGCTTCGGCTGAAGAGTTGTTTCTCCATAGCGGATTATATTTGAATGGGATTGGCCCCAGGTGGAGGTGGGATTCCATCGTAAGGAGAATGGGGAAGTGATCAGAAGCTGTGGAGCTGAGAATTTTGGTGTGTCCAACTGCAAAGGAAGAGAGAAGGGAGATATTGACCAGAATTCTGTCCAATCGTTCCATAATATTGCCTGGTCCCAGCCTTCGATTGTTCCATGTGTATTTTCGGTTTTTTGGAATGATGTCGACCATTTCATGCTCTTGCATTATTTTCTCCAGCTGACTTCTGAAGGGGTCGTGCATGAAGATGCCTCCTCTTTTCTCATTCGCGTGGAGGATTAAATTGAAGTCTCCAGCTATTATGATGTTTGAAGTTTGCTCGCTATCTATGCTTTCTTTTAATTCCTTCCAGCACTGCTCCTTTTCTCTGTAATGATTGGGAATGTAGACATTGTATATGATGAGATCACAATTCTCCTCTTTGCTGTTCAGATTGGTCCTTATCCAATTTTGGTTGCATATGGTTGAATTACAGTCCCAATGTTAACTGTTCCACATGGTTACAATTCCTCCTGATGCTCCTCTGGAGCTGCTAATGACGCCTGATAAGTGCCTTTGGGCGTCTATGATCTTCTGCATTTCATTTTGGTTTTGTTTGGTCTCTTGAATCAACAAGATTTCAGGTCTTTCATTATGAAGAAGGTCTCTTAAGGCAGTTGTTTTGGAGGGGTGCCCCATGCCCCTGCTGTTCCAGGATAGGAGCTTCATCATGGGGCATTCGAGCGGGGAGGTGCTCGCCTCTCGAAATCTTTCCCTACTGTTTCCTTTTCCTGATGTCCTGTCATGAATGATTCCATAGGGGTTTGGAATCCAAGGGCAATGTCCTTTTGAGTGCTTTCTTCTCGATGCTGCTTAGCTGACTTCCTACCTGGGCCAAGCTTCTTGTGGAGATCGCTTGAAGTGCCAATTTCTTTTGAGGAGCTTCTGGTGGTTCTGGGAGGAGGAGCCTGTGAGGAAGGCTGGGAGAGGATCGAAGTGATCAAAGGAGGGTCAGGCAGATCTAAAGAGGGCTGCTCATTCTGAGGATCTTCTGAAGCAAGAATCAAGAAAGGGTTGGAGGATGATGGAAAGGGCGGATCTTGGGATGGGCCTGGAGGGTTGGAAGGGGGAGAGATGGGGCGCTGAGAGGAGGAGCCAGGCAAATCAGAGGATGATTCAGGTTTAGAGGGGGGGGTTGCTTTCTTGTTTTTTACAGTCTCCCATTGTCCTCCTTGATCTTCAGTTTCCAGATTAGTTACCTTAGTGCATCTATTGGCAAAGTGCCCGTATTCGTGACATACCTTGCATTTGAAGGGAATCTGCTCATAGTCCAGCTGTTGTATGTAGCTCCAGTCATCCACCTTGAGCTTTATGGCTTCTGGAAATCCTTTTCCGAGATCCACTTCCACGCAGATCCTTGCGCATGCCTGCATGTTGTCCTTAGGTTCACTTCTGTCAATGTATTTCCCAACCGCGTTTCCGATTGCTTTGACCAATTCATCTCCCTAGCAATGCAAGGGCAGATGAGGAAGACGGACCCATACTGGGATTGCGTTGGGGATGTCCAGTTCTGGATCGAAGTCAGGAGTCCACTTATTTAGGTAAAGCCCTCGGGAATCCATGAAGTAGGGGCCATTCCTGAAAATAAGATCCTTATCTACTTTGGATTCGAAATGAAAGGTGTAGTAACCTTTGCCACAAAAACGTATTGAGATCTTCCCTTGGATTTTATCGGACCAGTTCCTCTCCACCCATCTTTGTATTGTTCTTGGTGAGGGCCATAAACCCGTGAATTGTCCTATTAGTCCTTTTTCTGCTAGAGATAATGCTGCCATTCGAGGTAGAGATGGGGGCAGCTGGACTTCTTGGAGAATATCCAGTTTCTTGACAAATTTTGAAGTTGCAGGTTTGGGGCGGGGAGGGGGAAGGGACTTCACCAGATCTGAGAAAGCTTTCTCAGAGTCCCCTTGGGATGGGTCTGGATGGGCCATGGTAGTGGCCAAGGCCCAGATTGGGCAGGCCTCAAGGCTGAAGCCGAGGAGCGCCGGCGCTGATCTGCTGCTCTCCTAGGTTACGCTCCCGCTGTTGTTCACGCGCTCTCCTCAAAGCATTTACCTCTAGCATTTGATAAAGATGTGAAATTTATATAATACAAAAAATAGTATTAAGAGCCAACATAGATCCATGTTAACTAAGGTTCCAAGCCATGATAATAAGCAAAGTGACTAACAATAATAGAGGAAAGATAGTGTATGGTTTTTTTTTTTTGGTCATTATTGTATTTTCTTTGACACGATTGATCCAAAATATAGATTTAATATTTTACAACCAATTAAGTTTGTTGTTGTTGTTGTTTTTTAGTTTAGACACTTTTTTAAACATGATACAATGGGATAAAATTTAAGAGATGGAGATGGAGAGAGAGAGGGAGGGAGATAGTGACATAGTTGGAAGTTGGAGAGATAGAGAAAGAGAGTGTGATGGGAGGAGAGAGAGGGAGAGGGAGAGAGAGATGGATTTGCAGGGGGCGAGAGAGGGAGGATAGAACAAAGGCATTGAGGGAGATGTAGTGACAAGGGAGAGATGGAAAGAGAGTGAGGGAGATAGGAGGGGGAAGAGAGAGAAGAGGAGTGTAGAGAGATAGGGAGAGAGATGGAGACAAATGGATGGCGGAGAGAGAAGAAGAGAGGGAGGGAGATAGTGATAAAGTTGGAGGGAATAAAGAGATAGATATTGGGGGAGGAGAGGCAAAGGGTGGTGGGAGATAAAGGAAGAGAAAGGAAAGAAGATAGAGGAGAGAGAGAGGGAGTGATGGAGTTGATTGGGGAGAGAGAGGGAAGGAAGAAGAAAGACATATAGCGAGAAGTTGGAGATAGAGAGGGAGTGACAAGGGAGAGATGGAGAGAGAGAGTGAGGGAGAGAGGAGAGTGGGAGGGAAGAGAGAGAGAGGGAGAGGAAGAGGAAGAGGGAGGGAGAGAGAGATAGATAGATATGGAGAGAGAGAGTGTATGTGTGGGGGCTGATATAGAGAGAGGGAATAAGAAAGAGACACATAGATACAAATATAGATATTATATAATATTATATAACCAGCTTAGATCTATGTTAAACCCAGATATATCAAGCACCGAGAGGGATCAAATCTCTCGAGATGCAAATCTTTCCTCAAGTTTTTCACCTCAAGAGATTTGATCCCTCTCGGTGCTTGATAGATTCGAGATTAAGATGGATCTAGGCTGGTTTATTGTTAATGTACAAAGGGCATTAACACGGTGATGATTCACTACTTATTTGGTCATTGGTTTAAGGATGGAGAGAGATAGGTGGTTCATATGGGGCAAGATGTTGACACCCATAACGTGCCTCAAGGTGTGAAAAACCAATGGAACAATTGATAGAGGAATTGTAGCTATGCTTTAGGACATGTAGATAGTGTTGAAAATAATACTAAGAGGGGGGGTGAATCAGTATTATCTAGTTCTTTTAACAAATCTTCCTTATTTACACTTTGAATTATTTTTGCATATCAGTACCATAAAATAATGAGCAAGAAAAAATAGACAGTCACATCAAAGAACACGAGATATAAGGTGGAAACCCAATGTGGGTGAAAACCACCTGCTGCAATATGTCTCTATCTTCTTTCAAATTAGAAACTCCTTTTACAATGGTCTTGTACTAGTGCAGTCCTTTACCAGTACAGAGGCTGCAACCTGCAGAGAGCTACAAC
>APFE030632887.1:0-17702 GCA_000404065.3 Pinus taeda | reverse complement strand
TAATTTAGCTAAAAATATATTAATAGTTAATTTTTAATTTTTAATACAAGGTAATATAAATGATATTTAAACCTCTTAAAAAAAACAAAGAGTGACCATTGATAAAATTCTTAAAATATTGTTACACAATTTTCAAAAAGATAAAAGTCTCAGGCTTGATGGACTATCAATTAATCCTATACTCATTTTTATGATTTCATTGGTAGGGAAATATTAAGGGTCATTGAATACTCAACATTAAATGGAAAAATCTTAGCTCCCTTCAATTCTACATTCCTAGTACTTATACACAAAACCAATAATCCAACCTATTTTGATCATTTAGGCATATTTCACTCTATAATACAATTTAAATATTTAAAAAGATTAAATATTGCCTTATCTCTTTGGCAGCTGGGTAGAGGGGTTATTCCCAAAATTAACTTGCCTCCCCCACCCAACTGTTGGCTACTAGGGGCCTGACCCGGGTTCGTAGTGAGTTTACCAAAGCAAATCCTGGTACTACCGGCCCTTTCGGAAACAGTCAGCGGAATGAGAATTGAGGTCTCACCTGCGGTAGTATGGGAGGGTGCTGGAACCAAGTTTCGTCACCCTAGGGATGTCTAGATGTGGGAGATCGATGCCCAATCTAGCCTTCGCGCTTGCTAGATTACACGTACCAAAATCTTATTCGCGTAGCTTCGGCCGCAGTGTGATCAAAGTTAATTACCCGACTCTTTCTTAATTAGTATTTGTTTGTTAATTACTAAGAATATTCTCAGTCATAGACATACATATAAGTGCTTGCAGATAATTAAACAGATATTATTAATACATAACATTCAATTACAGATCTATGAACCAAATACACAAGATATCAAACCAACTAATCTTTATTAATAATGTATTCAAAGCTTGATTCAGTATAGACTCGACTCCTTCCTACACACTCAGCTACAAGGGTCCGCACACTCACCTACGGACTCTACTAGGCCTCTGTGCACTTAGCTGCAGAGCCTCTATCCTCTACTACGACCCGATACCTTCATATCTACTTCTATTCTCTAACCATGCCTTCGCATCTATCTATCCACACTGACTTTTACACTTAGAGCCTTGCTCTATGTATATAATCCCATGGTCTGCGGACCATGGGTAGGCCAACACACTTTACATTAATTTACATTATTTTAGGGCAGAAAACACTAGACTCTCACACTGCGTGCCCACATTTTGTGGGGTATTTACATTAAATTTGACCAAAATTCAGACTTCAAGCCCCAAAACTTGCTATGGGGGCTCCACTGCCCAACAGGCCCCCAACACAATCATCGTGACTCATCCCGAGTCACTCAGTTGGTGTGATGATCTTTGCGCAGAGGTCATCCAGCAGCTTTTGCACTTCACATAAGTCCGCAACACATTCTTTTGCTGTCCGTTGTACCAATGGTGCGTGTATCTCCGTTGCGTCATTATCAAGGGCACCTCCTTGCCTTAGCGCATATATACCCTGCATTTGTGCCAGCTTTCCTTCGATATTGGCGGTGATCGTGAAGGCTTCCTTGAGCCAAGGCTGGATGCGCATTTTAATCACAACTTCTTTCTGTTGCGCGACATCCACCTGTTCCTTTAGAGCTTGGGCTTCCCTCATCTTGGCTAGTCGTTGAGTAAGGGCGACCATCTGTGCGGTTCCCTGGACATTGTCATAAGCCAGCTTCAACTCCCGTGCTTCGATCTCTAAACACTGTAACGTGGGGTCTTCCTGCAATGAGGTGAGCGTGAAGAGTGACTGATATAGAAAGCCAGTGCAATCTTTTATGGCGCTGTATTGCTTCCAACCCTGATTGAATGGCGTGGTGGCGCTGCTCTTTGACTTCCATGGGTGTAGAGGGCTGCGCCTTCAACCGCAGTTCCGCAATCTGTAGGTTGAGGTCCAGCTGGATCTTTGTTGCTTCCTCCTTTGCCTTACGAAATCCACCAGCCAATTTGTGGATCCACACTCCCACTAGTAAATCTGTCGCAATCTCGAGCTCGAGGACACGACGACATGATTCCTCGACGATCTGCTCCAACTGTTGAGTCTACGCTACAGCTTCATCGTGTTGGAGGCGTAGTTGCTTGAGGTTGGTTCATTGTTCACTAAGTATTTGTACTGCGCGTCCTTTCCTGGGGTGGATCTCTTCTGCCGCTCCGTCTTGTAGCTAGTATAATATGTCTCGTGGAAGGGCTACCAAGTTTAGGCAAAGTCCCTTGAACTGGCCTACTGTGGATCTATCCTCCAGGTTGTCTGCTATTAGTGCTCCTTCCAGCAGCATGATGGTATTAGCCATTTTGGCCCACAACAACTTCTCTATTGCTGAGGTACCTGTAGCCCTGTAGATGGTTACCGTTCCTTGCTTAGGGGGTCACAGCTGAAGTTCCTAGAGTTGTGCCCTAAGTTCCCCCAACACATTCTGTTGCTCCATCATTACTTTCTGGAGCGCTTCCCTGGTGACCTCGTGAACTATGTCGCCGATGTCATATACGTCACCCTCGGTTAGTGTAATAAGTTCCCCATCTAATTTGGAAGCCTTGGTATTTTTTTGGGGCCCTGTCCATTCTGCACTATGCGGCCGTTTAAGCTGTGTCGAAGACGTGTGCGGGTCCACACCTTCTGTTATATCAGTTATCCCTTGCTTTGCGGGCTGGTCCAGGCCTCTTTCCTCTTGTGCTGTGGTGGCCCTAGTTACCGGTGCTACTGCTGCTTTTTCTGTGGCCTTGGTCTACTCTATGGCAGCTTTTGTTGCCTCATGGGAAGCCCTCACCTCCTCGGCGAGTTGTTCGTTCTGCCTCTGTTGTGCCAGCAGTTTAGCGACATCCTTCTGTCTTTGAATTGTTGTCTCATTGCGCGCTACCAGATCTAGTGCATGCCATTCAGGTAGCCAGGAGTCAAGCACCGTGAACACAGCATCATCAATTGTGATGAAGGGGAGGGTGGTCCATTTTTGCTGTGGATCCTTCCGCGCCCTCATGTACACATTGTGCATATTGGCCTTAAAGTCTGCAAAGCTTCGCAGACTGTCATATACCATGGGGGATAGGCACGGCCATTTGTTGATCCACATTCGTACACTTGCCTCCATGAGTATCCAAAAGATCTTGGTCTCGGGGATTCGCATGACGTCCTTCGTTGCCCATAGAGACGCATATCTGGCTACCTCCGACAAATCCTAGTCAAGGGGAGGAAACTGACTGTCCTCCAGCAAATCCTAGTCAAGGGGAGGAAACTGACTGTCCTCCAGCAATTCCCCTGTAATCAAAAGGATGGATAGGAGTAGCCACGCGTAGTGGAAGGTCTTCCCCTACTCTTGGGCCTCCCTACAGTTCGCGAGGAACTCCTCGTAGAGGAAATGCACCCAGTTGAACATACCCCGTCTGCGCATTGTTCAGCAAGCGCGATGACCGTTGCTGGTACCTTGTTACCACGACATTTTCTCATTACTTTTCCTACTAGAAACTGGGTGGCTATGTGGACTGCTTTGTCTTGAATGCCAGTAATAACGTAACCACTCTGATTTTTCTCCAACTTATATTTCTTTTTCATGGCCTCTACAATCGCCAAGTCTCCACTTGTACTAGCTATCTCTGCAGGGTCCCTTTCCAAACAGGGAAGCTGAGAAATCCTATGAATAAGCTCGACCGTGATGGGTATGGGCTCCTCCAGCCACAAGTACCCATCGTGCACCAGGAAAAGTAGTTTCCTGATGACAAATATCGTGATTAGGGCCTGATGAAAATGTGGAATCCATAGAAGATGGAGTAGCCCGACCTCCTCCACCCCGCATAGCCATTTTTGTGGCTGCAACGCTGTAACTGCCCCCTCCTTGCTCTATTTCATCAGTTGGCTAGTTTCCAAATGAGGGAACTTTTAGCTATCTGCGAGGTCCCAGTCTTCAAACTTCATCGTGGGTATGCGACCCAAAGTCAATCCTTCAAACAGAATGCCCTCTAGGAGGAATGGGGTTTTGAGGCTGATTTTAATAGCATCCAGATCTTTAGGTACTTTTTCTCTCCCTTTCTGTGGAGGGACATATTTGGGTAGTTTTGCGGCAGTGCGTCTTGGCTGCATGTCTTCCTCCATTTCTACTTCTGGTTCAATCTCTTCTACGAATGTGTGGAGATCCTCCTCCTCATCATCGCTCTCAATATTCACTGTTTTACCCTTATCTCCTATAGATAGCTTTCCCAATTTTCGAACTACACATGGCTCTCCCAACCCCACACACCGAGTGATCAATTCTTGTAGTCCTTTAACTGCCTTATTGTTGCATAACAACTTCATGCAGGTCTCCAGAAAGGTAGTAAGCATGGAAGGATCCATTTCCAGCTTGGGTTGGTCCTTACTACCTAAAGTAGAGGCTTCCGTGAAGCTCTTCTTAGCTTCCATAAATGTCTCTTTTGCGCGTTCAAAGTCAAACTTAGGTTCCTTTGTAGGAGCCTTGCAAACCCATGTGTCCTCCTCAGGCTACTTCCCCTTATCTTCCCCTGTGACCATGCCACTTCTGAGCATCATATTCACATTGGGGTCTTTTTCGTGGGGTTCAGATCTCATCATTTGGATATTCTGAGTTGGAGAAGGCTAGAGACCCACTTTCTCGCACATCTGTGAGATCAACATAGGACAATCCACTAGCTCATGATCAAACTGAGCACATTATGAATAGGATATCCTCGTCAGATTAGTACAATCACAGGCGTAGTGCCCTGGTCCTCCCAAATTGTAACAAATCAACTGTCTGCGGCCCCTTCCTGGTCACATTCCTCTTCGTCCTCGACCTCGCCCTTGAAATCCAGCACGCGCCATCCCTGTAGTTGGGTCAAAGCTTTGTGTTTCTATCTGCATCCTATAGGCTGGGGTCCATTCCATCATGAGCTCGTAGCTGTGACAAGTGCACTCGACGTGACCTACCTACCTACAGAAATTAGAAAATAGCTTCTAGGGAGTCTGCGTATACTTCTGCAGCAAGTGACAATTATCTATTGTGTGTTTCCCTCCTATTTGACAAATCGCACACCATAACACTGGTGTCGCACTTGGCCCTACCTGTGCTTCTGGTCACAATGGCATTGGGCTCCCTCCTGCCAAGTAGTTCGCGAACACTGGATAGTGATCCTTGTCATCACCATGACCTTTACATTTTATACACCATACTTCTTCGCACGCCTCTGGCTGTGGTACCCTATCTTGCTTCAAACTCTGCATCTCCAAGCATAGATTCTATAGTTGCACGTGTATTTGTTGAACTCCCAACCCATGATTTTGTATTGGGGTCTCATGCAACCTCATCTCCATTTCCAATGCTTCAGCCTAGGTTGAAAGCTTCTACTGTGACAGCGCCATCCTCAGGTGTAGTGTCAAAGATGCCACAAACCATGCACGGTGTTGCGGGTTTGTGAGTGTCATATTAGCCTCGCGGATCATACTCTTCAGTCGTTGATCCAGATCTCAGGGGGTCTTGCCCGAGAGCATCACAATCTCTTTGAAGCCAATGATTGACTGCGTCTCGGATTTTCGATGGCTAAATTATCTCTTCAACGAATTTTGGATCTCTACTATCCCTGTGTTTGGGTGATCGTTACAGTGCTTGATATACCAAGTCAGAGCACAATCCTACAATGCGCTCACCAATGTACCCTTCTTAATTTTATCATCCTTGACCCCTTGTGCTTCCCACACTACTCTTACCACGAACCAGAACTGGTCTGGGTCCTCATTTCCTACTCCTCTGAATACAGGTAGCTTGATCACGTTCGCCATGCTAAATAGTGGGATTGATGAAGGTGGAGTGGGAGGGGATGGCGGTGAGGGAGGTGAAGCGGGTGGTGGTGTGGGCAGAGGTGGTAACTACGGAATACGCTACTTTATCAACATGATCGCACTTCTCGGAGAGAACCGAGCGAACTCTTCCTCACTCTCTCGCAATGGTGAAATCAGGGGGTTGTTTTCTAATTCCTCACTACCTTTGTAGATCTTTTCGCTCTGCTTCATCCCAAACATTAATCTATTTGCATAACCCTCTTTTCACATAACAACATCTTAATCCAGGTATTTAAAAATTTGACATACCTGCCTCGCGGTCCCTTGAGAAAACGTCGTTCAGCTTTGCTATAGCTCACGGTCGTTGTTACACAGTAATTTGTCACCGTTTGTCACCGTCCCTGTTACCCCTCTCCTGCACCTTGGAGGTCCACAGCTCATGCGATCTTGTCTTCTGATGCTTCTAGTCTACGCACCAACTTCGGGGTCCACACTATTGGTTGGTCGCGCTTATACCTTCCCTGACTGTTGGCTAATCTTGCAATCCAATCATATAGTTTAGATGGAAAGGATGCAAAGAAAATCTCGTCGATTTTCGTATACACATAGAGATCCAACCACCTTTTCTTAGATAGTTGTTGAGTTTTTTTTCGTGTGTCGTGAACTCGTGAATCTTCTGATCCATCCACTCTTCAATTTCCTTCTTTGTTGGGTTCCAGTGGCATGACACCAGAAATCCCTTAGGCAGATCCTGGTCCCGGCAATGGAACCATTTGTTGGCTACTAAGGGCCTGACCCAGGTTTAGCAGTGAGTTTAGCCAAGAAAATCCAGGTACTACCGGCCCTTTCAGCAACAGTCCGCAGAACGCGAACTGAGGTCTCACCCGAGGTAGAATGGGAGGGTGCTGGAACCAGGTTTCTGCACACTAGGGATGTCTGGATGTGGAAGATCGATGCCTGATCCAGCCTTCGCGCTTGCTAGATTACGCGTACCTAAAATCTTCTTCGCACAGCTTCAGCCGCAGTGTGATCAACGTTAATTACCCGATCCTTTCTTGATTAGGATTTGCTAATTAATTACTAAGAAGATTCTTAGTCATAGGCATACATGTAAGTGCACGCAGATAATTAAACATATATTATCAATACATAACATTCAATTACAAATCTATGAATCAAATACACAAGATATCAAACCAACTGATCTTTATTAATAATGTCTTCAAAGCTTGATTCAATACAGACTCGACTCCTTCCTGTGCACTCAGCTGCAGGAGTCTGCGCACTCACCTGCGGACTCTACTAGGCCTATGCGCACTCAGCTATAGAGCCTCTATCCTCTACTACGACCCGATACCTTCAAATCTACTTGTATTCTCTAACCATGCCTTCGCATCTATCTATCCATACTGACTTTTACACTTAGAGCCTCACTCTATTTATACAATCCCATGGTCTGCGGACCATGGGTAGGCCGACACACTTTACATTATTTTAGGGCGAACAACCCTAGACTCTCGCATTGTGCGCCCACATTTTGCGGGCTCTTTAAATTAAATTTGACCAAAATTCGAGCTTCAAGCCCCAAAACTTGCTATGGGGGCTCTGTTGCCCAACACCAACCGTCAAGGAGCCACAAGCCAGGGCGACACAAGTTGCATCTGGATCGTGGCCCCTTTGCTGCAGGCCTAGGCGTCACATGGGAAATTCCTGGAATCACCTGCCTCCCCTACCCATTGGCCAGGAAAATATTATTATTATTATTATTTAAATTGTATTATTTTTTATGATTCTTTTAATTTTTTAACTTTTTAATGTTATATATGCGTGTGTGTGTTTTATTCTATGTTTTATTTATATTTTAAAATATAAATGTTGTATAAATTTTTTCATGTTTATTAATCTTTTTATAATACGTTTTTTTATATATTTTATTAAAAAATATTACATTTTATTATCTTTTTATGTGATATATTATATATAATATTATAATATATATATATATAAAATATATATATATATATATATATATATAATATATATATATAATAAATTGCCTTTTGATTTTTTTTTCATGTTTTTTTTCCTTCCTTCTTCTTCTTTCCTGTTTTTTTTCATCATTTAAATATGAGTTATTTTTTAAATTTGTTATGTTTATCTAATTTAATTTTTTGGGATTTTTTTGTTTTCTTCTTTTTACATTTTTTTTTTATATTTGTTTTTTTTTTTTACTTTTAATTTTTAACTTTATCTTTTCAATGTTTTGATTTTATTTTATTTTATTTTTAACTTATTTTTATTATTTTTTGTTTTTAATTTTTGTTTTGTTTTGTTTTCAGTTTTATTGATTGATTGATTTATTTTTTGTTGTAGAGGTTGTGTTGATGTTCAACTAGCAACATGACCCCAATATGTGTCAATTTGATAGTTGATTTTTTATTTTTTGTTACAATTAATCAAGTTTGTTTCCACTATGTATGAATTTGACAGTTGATTTTTACATTTCAATTGCAATGGGTCAAGCATGCCCCTACTATTTGTCAATTTGATGGTTGATTTTTAAGCTTTTGTTGCAATGTGTCAAGTTGTCTTAGGCTAAGATTTTAACAGAACTTTATTTTTAGCATTTGATATAATGACTTTTTGATTTAGGTATTTATTTTTAACTTTTAATTTAGTTATGATAATTGATCTCGAAATATGTTGAAAATCTAAAGTTTTTTATAGTCATGATATTTGTTTTTACTTCCATGGATGAAAAATGTTTAAATTTTAATGTTTGTTGGAGTCATGATATTTATTCTTTAATGCCATCATTGAAAAATACCAAAATTATAACTTTTTTAGACTAATGATATTTATCTTTAACGTCATGGTTGAAAATTGTTGGAATTTTTAGGTTTTTTCGAGTCATGATATTTTACCTTCAACATATTGTTGAAAACTATTAGAATGTTAATGATTTTTTGAGTCATGATAGTTTATTTTTAATGTCATTACTAAAAAATGTTGGAATTTTAGCAACAAAAAAAAAGCATTAATGCCAACATCAATATTTTTGGATTTAGGGTTTTCTTTGTGCAAAAAAAATTGGTTTTTACTAGCATTTTTAGGAAATGCTGAAAATTTACTTTAAAAAATGTCATTGCAACATACACACTTTCTGTTTTTGGGTTGTTTTTTCATGTTTTTTTGGGTTTTTTTGGCTAGAGTTCTCGTTTTGAGGTTATACTTCTTGTTTGATTGGTAAATGTATTAGTCATATTAGTGACCTCTAAAAGCATCTTTATATTGTACTGTGGTGACCATCATATTACTACAATTTCAGGACACAACATATTGCGCTGACATATACTATGCACAACAATTCACAAGTTCCAAAAAAATCTTGGATTGAATATTTAAATGTATAACTAATGAATTTCTTACTAAGATAATTAGAAGTAATTGGAAAGCACATCATTTTTAGCACCGTTGTCAAGGAAATATCAATAGTACAATCGATTGTTTGTCAATTTTTTTTAAAATTTATTTGTTGATTCTCGAATTTTCAAAACTTAATTATTTTGGTCTTTTATTTTTCTTTCAATATGACTTGTTATATTCCTAGGAGTAGAGACTAACATGGTAGATTTATCAACAAAACCACCCATACTAACACTACATGACATTTGCAAGAGGAAAAAGAACAAGGCCAACTAAACTACTTGCACCAACAATAAGTTCTCTTGCTAAGAAAAATCCTAAATCATATACTTCCATTGTACAAGGTCCTGCTAAAATATTAGGATTTGAACAAATCTATGATACAACAAAAGATTTGATTTTTGATAATTTAGCTTTCCATCTAATTAGGCAGAGCTCTCTGTAGAATGAACAATACCTTCCTAAAAATCAGTTCAGCAATCAAAACCCCTCAGAAAGTTAGCAATGTTCTTTTAAGGAGTCATACAACCCTAAAGATAGTAGCTTTCTTGCATCTCTAAAGCCACCATTAAAAGAAGAAGATACTCTCTTAGAAAATATGGCACACTAGACTGTCTAAGAAGAATTTGAATCCTTTGGATTCCCCGTCATAGAGATGGACTTAGATGCTAAAATGAAGAATATTCTTCATTCAACATTGCCAAACTTTCATGGTCTCTCTAAAGAGGATACTTATACTTTCCTTTTTGAGTTCAATGTCCTTTTTCAAAGATATGATCATGTAATTGATGCTTAGAAGTTGAAGCCAATTCCTGCCACATTGAATAATGCAACATTATCTTGGTTCATGGGCGTTGGACAAGGTGCTGAGATGTGTAGTTTGGGAGGTACTCCCACAACCCCCTGGGGTACTAGGTTTATGTGGAGTTGAACCATGAAAAAGTGGTTTTGTGAGCAATGTACCTAAAGTTGTGGGTTAAAGACCCAAGTGAAAATTATTATTTATTCTTATTGTTGCATGAGGGGCACCTTTGAAGGGCTAAAGGGCACCTACGAATACAATGAAGAAGGTGTAAGTCAATGAGAATAATTTTATTTCTTACGTTGATGGCGTTTGAGCATGTAGGCTCAGGTGAGCTTGGGCTAAAAGGCATGACCCTTGGTGGAAATATCACTCCACTAAGAACACTATAAGTAGAGATAAAGTTGAGCTCATTTGACAAAATTGCAACTCGTCTAATGTGAAGACAAGAGGCTAAGAAGACCATAGATCCTCAAGAATCGAGCTGGAGTGAAAGAAGAAGGATGAGAACACTTTTCCTTGTGTTCTAGTGCAAGGAAAGCTAAGGAAGGTTGGTTGAGCTTTGTTTGTTTATGGTTATGGGCATAAGGCTTGTGTCTATCTTTGTGAACAGATTGAGCTTGATCTCTATTGCATTAACGAAGGTCAAGGCCCTCATTTTTGTTGCATAATGAGGTCTTGAGGTTAATAGAGGTGTTAGAGTGAGGATCGAGTTCCCTTAAGGGAATTCAAATGAGTTAAGGGCCAAGACATGAGGTATAAGCAGAGTTTTAGACAAATAAAGTGGTTGTAGGTTATGACACATCTTGAAGTAGTTGCAGGAGCATTAAGAGGTGATCCAAGAGGATCCAAAAAGGTTCAAAATTTGAAGTCTTGAAATCTCAGCAAAACCATCACCAAGTCATAGATCTCATAAAAAATATTCCAATGGTGTGAACAACACATTAATCTGAGTTTGTATAACAAAGTTATGCTCATCTAAATTTTTCAGAAAAACTAAAATTTTTGCACTGACATTGCCATGTGGCACCATAAGAAGGCACCACGTGGCACCCCTCAGCAGTACCACACATCAACCCTCAGATGTTCCACGTGGCATGACATGGAATCCTGATGCCAGTTGACATGGCAAGGAAGGGGTTGACTAAGATTATATGTGGTCCAATAATACGGAGCCATGTGGTACCTTGCTGACAACCAAAGAGGCTTGGGTCAACCACGAGACACGTCATACAACTAGTGAAAGCTGGCAGGCCACCTATTTTGCAGTCCCGCCAACCCTAATTATATATAGTTGTAACTATCCAATAGATTGATCAAACAAACTGACCAAATAACATAATAACTTGGGGTCTCATGGGATTTGACCCCAAGGCTTCACCCACCAACAATAAGTGCACACACATATACCAACCAACGCGCCTTAAGTAAAGCTTTTATAAACTTCACTCCCAGTGTTAGTTTTAATTTTACATTATATTATAAAACTATCACTATAATTTTTAAAACTTTATTTTATCACATAAAAAAATTTAAAATCTAAAATACTATCAAACAATAAAAACATAAAATAACTAAAAAGTTATACCAATAAAAATAAAAATAAAAACATATTTAAAAAAAATTTATAAAATTATAATACTAAATAATAAAATTTGATTATTAATATTTTATTTTAAAAATTAATCAAAACTAATAAAAATAAATTCTAAAATTAAATAATTAAACAATTTATTTTATATTATTAATAAATTTAATACATATCACACGATTATCTTTCTATTTCCAAACCAAATCCTCAACTACCATTAATAAACATTCACCTATCATTAATATTATATATGTATTTTGATACATCAAATGTACAATCCCTGGTCAATACCTAGTGGTTCGAAATTTGAGGTTAGTGTAATTGTGGAGCGACTCCTCAACTACCATCCTAAGTTAGATGTCACATCTCCCTTAATTTTTTAACTAAAAACAAATGAGAGAGTACATGCATTTTTTAAATTTTGGGAGGACGAAATTGCCAAAAATGGTTGAAAGAGTCATATATTTCACACAAAAGTGTATGCGTCAACAGACATAGTTTGCATTTAGAGATTACTCTATAATATAGAGTTTGTGAGATCTAATTTATTCCTAATTTAGAAGGAGAGGTTGAGAGAATTTCTCAACCATCACCAATAGCTCATAAACCAACATTACAAATATAGTATGTAAGCATTAACTCCAAGTTCCCCTCTTAATGCTTACATTACATAAATTTATTGAAACCACCCATAAACAAAAAAACACACAATCATTCTTTAACTGGTTTACAACTTATCAGTATAGGCTCCATCAAGCTGCCTCATAACCCTCGTAAAGGTGTAGTTGGCAAGTTGGATTCCCGAGTTCCACTCTTAAACTCCTGAATTCAATTATGAACAACATCCCAAGTTGTTGCATAACCTCACCAGAAGACCACTCTCACGACTTCAACAAATGAAGGATGCTTCCCTAGATCCACAACTGCCAATCTAACTCAAGAATCATCCATGCTGAGCTTTTATCTGCACTTGATTCCTACAATTTTCCTTATGACACAATGCCATAGCTCTACCTTTCGAAGCCTCTGGTATAGTTAGCGCAATATTTCCATAAAACACCATCTTTAGAACTTGGTCATTGCCATATCGATGGTCGATTCCTAGGCTTATGGTAGAACCTCACATTTGTCTTTACCGTGCTTAATAGCCTCCATTCTTCGCTATACCAACTATATCGTATTAATTCTTGGGAAATATGATTAAGAAAATATAGAGAGAAAAAAATTTTGAATCTCAAGATGAACCGCACAAGTTCAAGATTTGCAAGGTTTCCAGATAGTAGAAAACTATGTGGAAGATTTCAAAACTTGATCTAATGAATTTTTTTTCTTGAATCTCAAAACTATGTCGTTCAACAAAGGTTTTCTGATGTCTCTCATAGGTACAAGTGCTACAACTCTCCACTTTACGACCCCTCTTGTAGATCACCGACACGCAGGTCATGAGCTTAATTAACAAAAAACAAAATTGCATGGAGAATGCATTCTTTTTACTTGTCAACTATACCTGAAGCACATGTCAGCTTGTGTCTCCATCAAATTCCAAACTCAACTCCTGTCGAAGTTCAAGTCGAGAGATGAGATCTCGGTTCTCTGTATCGCCACGAGGAGGTCATAGATCAAATGAAATGCCAGCAATTAAAGTTCCAAACAAAGCACCTAGTAAGAGACCTACAACACAAAAATAAGATCAACTGGCCTGAGATTTTGGCACATGGTGCACGCACTCTAGTTCCCATAATTCCAGACTTCACACATCACAAACCCAACACACTACTGTAAAATATGTAGTGACAAACTACAGTGTCCCTGCAAACAAAGTACTTCCTCCCTATGCCCCTAGGCCCTCCCATGAGGGAGTTAGCCTAGATAGGCTCTGATACCATGTTAAAAATGGTTGAAAGCACTCATATATTACACACAAAGCTGTATGTGTCAACACACACACAATTTACATTCAGAGATTACTCTATAATATAGATTTTGTGAGATCTTACTTATTCCTAATTTAGAAGGAGAGGTTGAGAGAATTTCTCAATCATCATCAACAACTTATAAACCAATATTGCAAATATAAGATGTAAGCATAAACTCCTAGTGAAATTTTTATGAGGACGCAATTTTATGAGGTTTTATACGAACAAGAGTTTAAATAGTTTCATTATTTTCTTCTTCTTATTGTAAAAATGGCAATTCTCATATTGTGCATATAATTTTCAGTTCTCCTTAATCATGTGCATCCCATTTGTCATCTTGGGCATACAATTCTTCACTTTTGCTTACTGCGAAAATGGTATTTGTCATTTTGTGCAGCTTCATTTTTTGAGGCGACACTTCTACTTACTTCAAAAATGGCATTTGTCATTTTGTTCAGTCGAGTCCTTTTACGAGGCAACGCTTCTGCTCACTGCGAAAATGGTATTTGTCATTTTTTGCGATACTTCTACCCAAGGTTCAAATTTGGATTCCTCTTTACCCATCATATAATTTTTTTTGAGGTTTTAGGTCTTTATGTGGCCCTTTAAGAAACATTATGTTTAAAAAATTTCCCTTCCAAGGGTGATGTTTTGATAATAAATTAACCCTTCACTAATAAAGGTTTCATTAAAAACACATATCTATCTTAAGAGAAAAAAACAAAATGACCATAACACATAAATGACTTATTGGATTCTCAATTTTGGTTTGAAATTATATGGAATACTCATAATAAAATCTCCATAACTCTGAAATCAAATGTCCTTGACTTAGACATGCCATCACATGATATTACTAAGAAGATCTTATGGGATGTATAAGATGACCAACAAAGTAAAAATATGAGATGTATGATCCTCTACATCCTCTCCACGATCATAATCAGATCGAATCAATGTGGGGTTCCATCGCAGAGAGTTTGTAGTCAAGTAAGTACAATGTATAAAAAGTGTTTTAGTATTTCATAAGTGGCGATAGATGTCGTTCTTCATGATCCATATCTTTCAAATCTTTTAAGTGATATGTTGAGACACTCGATATCTAGTGCAAATTGTAGTCGAAGCGACACTTCCACTGTTCCATAGGTGATATTGTGACATAGGATAAATGTCATAATTGAGTGGTGAGTTGGTGACACTGTGACAGGCCTCTGGCCCAATCAATCCAATAAAGGTGGATGGCCAATACACTCAGGGAGAGCAAGTGGGAACAAGCAAGATTGTGGTCCAAAATTATTGTGACAAGGAAGACATTTTGTTCTTTTAGCTATGTAGGTTCAATGATGCACTAACACACTCATGGATTGATTGTTTGATTCATTCAACTGGGAATTTTAATGATGTCTACATAAGAGATAGATACATATTCATTGGCTTTCAAGGAAACTATTTGGACTTGGATTCTAATCCAACTTACCTTGATCAAATGAATGAATTGTGAGTTATTGAACGACATTCCTTCCAAGGAGTACGAAATATATATGTTTTCTTCCCCTTGTACCTTCTAGGTGACACTTATGGGAATTCAACCATACTAAGATTGGGTATATATATATATATATATATATATATATTATATTATATATGAATGACATTATTTGATATAAAGTCTCTATTAGACAATATGCTTATTGATCACTTAGTTTTGTAGACATATATTTAAGGAGACTAGGTAATAACATCGTTGAATGGTCTCAAATCCATTTTCTGTGGTTGTGTGTCCTTAGGCTATAGGTGCTTTTGTGCAAGTTGTAAGTATCTTAATTCCTACTTTAATAAAAATATGTTTCACTTTCTATGTGTGTGCATATTCAAATTCACTCGAGAACTCTCTTCAATTGGCATGGTCCACTCACATGCATCTCAATCTACATCAACAAGAAAGCAAATCAATGAAAGGTGAAAAGGGGCCTAAATACATTTACCCATGGAAAACTGAAATCTTGCAATATTAATGGCACAAAAGAAAATAAAGAAAGATTAAGAATGTGAAGCCTAGGAATAAAATACACAAAAATGTTATCTATAAGTTTATAGTTTCTATTTGTAATAATTCCTAAAGCATAAAAGAGCCAAACAAAGGTAATTTCTTGAAGGGTTTTTCAAAAAAGGTTTCCAAGGTAAGATATCTAAATTATTACCATGTTTACAATTGAGTTCTTCAACACCATTTCTACATTTATTAATTCTAATAAATTAATAAATAGTGCCCAATGATGTTTTAGATTCGTTTCATTCTAATGGTATTGTACAATTAATAAATTAGATTTTGGTTTACTTGAACCCACTTAACGTATTAAAAGTATGTGTTTAAGTAACACACCTTGTTGGTGATGGATAGAGTAAAATATAAACCACTGTAATAGTTAAATATACACACACTTACAAATTTTATAAAAGAATTGTGTTTATAAATTGGAATTGTTAACAATTTTCTTTTTAGTTCTATAGTATGTCTTAAAATTGCTTTTGTTTGGCTAAGAGTTTGATTTCATGGAATGTAAAGAAATAGGTCAATACCCCAAGGCTTGGAGATATTTGGTAAGAGTGAAATCCAGACTCGGACTACAAGTACGGTAATTCCAGGGAGTGGTTTCTCTTGAATAACCATGATGAGTCAACCTGAATTATGGATAGCTGTGAGTGAGGATTGTCCCCAATGTGAATTTCATCACTGAATTTTAATCATTTTTCCCAATATGTTAAAAAAAGAGCAAAGTAGACAAAAAAATATTATAGAGAGCAATTCACTAAATTCACTGAATATATTTCAAGTATATTTTTTAACTAAAACATCATTAAAAAAACACTAAATTTTTTTAAAGAATTATATTTATCAAATTTTAATTGTTTAAGATTGCAGATTTTTTTAAACATATTGAATTAATTTATGCATTAAAAAGTAAAAGTATTTAATCCACACAAATGTACATTTTTTTTAAAAGATACCATACTCTTTTTTTTGTTGTGGTTCACGGACACCCTAGTCAACGAGTGGTGGCTACTTCCACGGAAAAATCTGGGATGATTGACCCCGAAGGGAATCTAGCCCCGCAGCCCACTAGCTAGGCCTAACCCCAAGGGCTTTGGGGAGAATGGATGTTGTGACCTCTCGATCGATGAGGCACTGATTTTGACCAACTGAGCTAACCCTTGGGGTTGAAAAAAAGATACCATACTTAATTCCAGTCCCAAAAAAAACTAAAATACTTAATAATAACCAAGCTCTGAATAGCGGGATGGTCATGAATAATATCTTTCAGCAAGTCTTGTCAAAGCCATAATCATGGAGATTATGGTGCACACAATTCTAATTTCAGTCGATCATTTATGTAAAATAAAGTCGAGGAAACTACCATTATCGTCCTCTAATGTTTTCAATTCTTCAGAATCATCATCAGAAAGTGCATGGGTTTTTCTTCTATAACCACTTTTCAAACCCTTAATCACAAATTGACACAACCTCAATAATTATACAACTCTACAAATATTATGGTTATAATCACAAGACCAAAATAACCCAGAGATCCTATAATTATGAAGATAAAATTACACTGCAAGCAAACTGTTTAGATTTAAAAATTAAGTGTTGTAGTAGCACTTTGTTTGAATGCAAAGTTTGGTAGTAGATTTTTTCATATTTTGAAATCCTACCAGGCAAAGCTTTGAAATTAAAGTTTATTTGTTGACAAGATCATTATCGATTTATTATAGTGTCCGTTAATGGAAAGGTGTCACTCTTTGGATAATATATTAATAATGTTTTTAAAAAGCCTTAACCATAAAAAATACGTTATGCATCCTTCCAAACACGTCAAGTCAAAGGGTCATTTAAAAAATTTCAACTTATTTTACAAGTAAAATCGTCTCTGATGGAAAAATTCCTGTCAAATTCCAACCCTGCTCACACAATAGAGGAATAAGATGATGGACAATTTCACCTAGATCCTTTGACAATTGTCAAAGTTGGCTAAGACATCTTTAACAAGCGACAATTTTGGAGGTGAGACATCCTTCGAGTTAGAAGTTAACATTGATATCCCTTATTCAAAGGCAAAATAGATGAAAATTCTTTGGATATACAGTTAAATATATTAAAGGGCTATTACTCTATCCAAAAAAAAATTAAAA
>APFE030632885.1:54632-93398 GCA_000404065.3 Pinus taeda | reverse complement strand
AGATCCCTCTACTGTAGATACTGCTTGTTCATCATCCTCTTCTTGTCGTCACTCACAGCTTTTTGAACTTGCCCAACTTGTAAATTTTTCATCTTTAGAAGTAAAGTGTCCCGAATGTACAAACATCATCAATCTTTTGAGTCTAGCAGAACAAAATATCCATCTGCATCATAATCTCAGAACTGGCACTGCTCCTCCCTCCACTTCTATCAGTTCATGTCCAAATCCTAAATGTTCAGACATACCTTTTCCACATGAGTCTGAGCCAGATACTGATCATGTCCTCATGATGCATTCAATAGAAGAGGAAGATCCTAGGCTTACACAAATGATTTGTCTAATGAGACCTTCAAAGCCTAGATATGGATTGGGAAAATTAGAAATGTCTGAACTGATTCCTGAGTGTAGATTCAAACAGATCCCCTCTGACTACAAGAAACCTGCAGTCATGGAGATGCATAAATTCTTTGCACTCATGGATGGATGTCCAAAATCACAGATCAGTGCACAGTGGATGAAAGAAATGTTAAATTGGGATTTACTCACAAATCCCCAGGCAGATGAATTTGACAAAGGATACACCCCAGACCAGAAGAGAAAAATGGCTATAGATTGGAAAAGATATATGGAGAATAATAATGAATGGATATCTTTCTATTCCTGGAAAGATAGGGTAGCTCCTATAAATGTTCTGACTGGTAGCTCTTCCAGCCATATTCCTGATAAACATGGGTGGACTGCTCTGGATGGAACTACAGTGGAAACTTCCACTACTTTTCCCCCGTATAAAGGGATAATTCTAGGAGAAAAATCCAATGCAGCCAAAGCTATTCCTCTTGTCCAGAAAGATGACAACGCCTTAGGAATCGATGGAAGGATTCAAAAGGCCAGTGAACAGATAAACTGGACAAACACTGCTTTAAAAGGTCTAGAAATGAACATTGCAAAATCAGATGAAGTAAAGAAACAGATTGATGTTGTACATACTTCTTTCAATAGTGTAAATTCTTGTTTAAATAGCATTCAGTTTGATTCCAGCATGACGCGGTCATACACCAAAGAGTCATTAACAAAGCTTGAAGAATTGGGAGAAAATTTAGTTGGTCACATTGACATAACTAAGACAATCCTCACTGGCTTAAATGAAAAATTTAATAAGATGCAGATCACAAAAGTAGAAAAGCCAGTCCCCAATTCATTTTTGGTTAAGAGAAATATCCAGATTGAACATTCAATGAAAAATGTGGAAAAATTCCCTTTGTTGTTTCCCAAAGAAACCAAAGAAGAAGGATCTGAAAAGATCACAATAGCTTCTTTATTCGAAGAACCAGAAGCTCAAATCCTCCCGATTTATGAGCCTCTTGAGCATAGACAGCCTCTTGAGCATAGATATAACAGATATTCTGCACCCGATATAGAAGGAAAAGGGAAAATGCCTGAAGCACATACTTTTTTCCCTGATTCACATAGAGAATGGAATATAGACAATATGAGTGTAGGCCAAATCCGTCAAATGATTGACATCATGTATACAGAATACAAACTCATGTGTTTAAGAGGAAAAACAGAAGTAGATGCTTGTAAAACTATCATTCAGTGTTTTACAGGTACCCTTCTCAGATGGTGGGAAGCAGAGTCATCTCCAAAGTTGATTGAGACCATGGAGGCTGAAGTTTTAAAAGATGAAAAGGGAGATGTAATTCACAACCAAGATGGCACTGTAACAAACAACATGATTGGTGCCTTGACATCAATGATTTTGGAGCATTGGTGTGGCTGTGAAGTAGAAATAGCAGACAAGCATGAGGTTATTCTGATGAACCTCAAATGCCATAAAATGTCTCAATATGATGACTTTCATAGAGACTGGATGCAGCGGATCTATGAAGTAAAGGACTCCAAAAATCTTCTTTGGAAACAGGTATATCTTGCTGCTCTACCTTCCAGATTTGTTGACTATCTCAAAATGCAAGATGTTTTCCAATTGCCTTATGAATCACATACATGGGGAGAAATTTATTCCCTCATTACAAAGACCCTAGTTAGCCTTTGCACCAGTTCAAGAGTCAACAAATCTTTAGAAAAATTATCTAAGCTGCCAGACAGAAAATCTATCTGCAGTAAATATGGATTAACAGTTGATGATCCATTAGTTAAAAGAAGAAAGTCTAAGAAAAAGGCAAAAAGGGAATTTAAGGAGACTTTCTACAAAAGGAATTACCCAAAACGAAAAAGGAAATATCCCACCAGGGATAAAACCTCAAAAAGGAAAGGATATTATCGGTATATTCCAAAAACTCACTATTATAATCCCTCTGATATTCATTTACACTCATCCAAACAGGAAAAATGGAACAAGATAACATGTTGGGTTTGTGGACAGACAGGACATACTGCTTCAAGATGCCCTCAGGGTGAAGAATCTAAATTAGAAAGAGGGAAAAAGACAGCTGAATATGCCAAGAAAGCTAAACAAGTCAAAAAGGAACATGCTAGTTCATTCTCCTGTCTCAGATGTAAGTCAAAGCTACATCCCACAGAACACTGTCCAAATTTCCATATTGCCGCACAGCATCAGGTAGAAGATTCATCTCTGGACTCTTTCAGTAGTACAGATGAGGACATCCAAGTAAATGTGGGACAATTTAGTGACTCAGATACATCAGGATGTTCTTGTTCAGATTCTGATGAATGTGCATGCCATATTTTTTACAATGATTTTGAAGTTTCTGACAGCTTCAGCGAAGATGAACAAAGGACAAGGCCTGTCAAAGAAAAAGTCCTTATGGCATCCACTGAAGAAGAAGCTGAGATGAAAATCTTAGCCCAGATCAGGAATATGGAAGAAGGGCCAATGAAAAATCGCCTGATCGAAGCTTTTACAGACCAGCTCAAATCCAAAACTTCAAGAGATACAGGTAAGAAGCCAATATTTGTTGATGCTTCATATGAAAGAAATACTAAATCTTTTCAAAGGCATCATCAAAAGCCAGGAAAAGTAAGATCCCTGACATTGGGTGAAGTAAGTGGTGAAATCCACCAGCTTAAATCTGAAATCTCTGCTATCAAAGCACAAATATCAGAATTGCAGAAAGGAAAAGGGATCAAAACAGAAGAAGAAAATGAGTGGAATTCAAATGAGATTGAAATTGCAGAAGGAAGACCAGATCCACATTTTGGTTTTCAGGATATGCGATTATTTACTATTACATATCAACAACATCATGTAAAAGTAAAAATCTGTATCCAAGATCAGGTATACCCTATGATTGCATTGCTGGATTCTGGTGCTGATATTAATATTCTGAATATTAAAAATATCCCAGCAAAATTTTGGGTTTCTGCAGAAAGGGAAGTGGTTGGATTAGGGAACAAAAAGCTCAAATATGAAATCCCTAGAGCTTCCTTATGTTTTGACACTCATTGTGTGTACATGAAATTTGCTATTGCAGACATACCTGTTGACTGCATATTAGGTAATGTCTTTTTAGCTGCAGTAGAACCACATGGTTCTATAAGAATAAAGGGAAATAAATCCGGTTATTTCATCTCCGTACCTACATCCAGGGGTACAAGAAAAAGAATTGAACTTCCCTATGTTTCTACTCCCCGGGTCTCCACCATGGTCCAAGCCATGCAAAAATTGAACAAAGCAGAATCCTTGTTAACAGACCTTAAAGATCTAAAGAGTCAGTTGA
This sequence comes from Pinus taeda, assembly GCA_000404065.3. Taxonomy (NCBI): domain Eukaryota; kingdom Viridiplantae; phylum Streptophyta; class Pinopsida; order Pinales; family Pinaceae; genus Pinus; species Pinus taeda. The sequence goes on along the minus strand of APFE030632885.1, from coordinate 89,700 downwards.
GAATTGAAGATCAGCTGAAACAGCCACAAGTCAAGAACAGGATTCTAGAGCTTAAAGAAAACTTGGCAAAGAAATGTTGTTCAGAAGAACCAAATGCTTTCTGGCATAGGAAGCAACATACAATCAGACTGCCATACAAAGAAGGATACAAAGGGAAGCCCTGCAAAAGCAGAGCAATACCAATGAGCAAAGAATACAGGATATTGTGTCAACAAGAGATCCAGCAACTGCTTAACAGAGGTTTAATCAGAGAATCCACTAGTCCTTGGAATTGCTATGGATTCTACGTGAATAAAAGAGCAGAGCAGATTAGAGGTATTCCCAGACTTGTCATAAACTACAAACCTCTAAATTCAGTTTTAGCAGATGACACATACCCAATTCCACATAAAGGAGACTTAATCAGAAGAATTGCAGGAGCAAAGATATTTTCCAAGTTTGATTTAAAAGCTGGATTTTGGCAAGTTGCTATTTGTGAGGAAGATAAATTCAAAACGGCTTTTAGTATTCCTGCAGGACATTATGAGTGGAATGTCATGCCCTTCGGACTCAAAAATGCTCCATCCAAATTCCAGAAAGTTATGGATGATATCTTCAAACCATATTTTGATTGGATGCTTGTATATATAGATGATGTTTTAATTTTTTCTAGAAATCTTGATGACCATTTTAAACATGTAAATATTTTTATGAATTTAGTCCGAAAAAATGGTCTTGTACTTAGCAAGAAGAAGATGGAATTGTTTCAGACTTCTGTCAAATTCTTGGGACATCAGATTGCTCACGGTTAGATATCCCTACAACAGCATGCAATTGAGTTTGCAGACAAATTTCCAGATGTCTTAAAAGATAAGACACAGCTACAGAGGTTCCTTGGATGTTTAAATTATGTAAGCAGTTTCTACCAAGACTGTGCTAGTGATAGAAAATTGCTTAATCCAAGAACTAGCAAAAATCCTCCCCCATGGACAGAGAAGCACACCAAAGCAGTTCAGGAAATCAAGGCAAAGGTAAAATCATTGCCCATTCTATATATTGCAGATGATGAAGCCTTCAAAATTGTAGAATCTGATGCCAGTGACATAGGTTGGGGTGGAATTCTGAAACAAAGGATTGGTGAAGAAGAACAAATAGTTCAGTTTGCCTCAGGGGTCTGGAACCCAACTGAACAAAAATATTCCGTTATTGAAAGAGAGGTAAAGGCTGCTTGGAATTGTATTAGCAAATTTGCAGTTTATCTTATTAACAAATCATTTCTTCTCAGAACAGATGCCTCAGCCTTGAAGAAAGTCTTGTCTAAAGATATCAAGAAACCAGAAGAAGCAAAGTTTGCCAGGTGGCAAGCATTATTTGCAAATTTTGACTTTTCTGTTGAACACATTAAAGGAGAACAAAATTGCCTCCCTGATTTTCTCAGCCGAGAATATCTTGAAAAAGATATTGCACAAGTCATGATGATTGTCACTGAATGGGATCCAAGTCAAAAATGTGAAGTCCTGCGGACTATCCCAGATAATCAAGACTGGGAAACATATAAAAACAGCTGGAAGCCTACATGGCAATTACGGAATACCAAAGTTCTTGACGCAGATCTCCAGCCTCATGCAGATCTTCAACATTATGTACCAGAAAGAAGGATATATCCAAAAGGTAGAAAATGGATCCATGACATGATATATACTAAAGCAAAGGCTGATGCAAGGACAGCAAGAGAGGCATTGGAATCAAATTTTCATGACATTGGACGGATTGGTCACCAAGGAGACAGCAATACTAGAATCTATGGGGCATACTTTTGTATTTATCGGACAAGAGATTTATGGGAAAATCTCTCACAAATCCAACCAGGGGCAAGATGGCCAAGAAATGACCCAAAGATAATATTCCCAGATACAGTCTACAATTTCCAGGATTATAAAAAGTTATGGTGGGATTTTATGAATGTAGATGATAAGACAGATACCCACTATACAAAGTTAAAATTTAGCACAATGGCAGCCTCACAGAATAATCGGCAATGTGAATGGTTCAGAAATTGGTGGATAGATTACGGCGTCAACAGAACAGCTATGGATCCTCTGTACCATGAAGGATTTCAAAGAAGGCACTGTCAGAAGTGTTTTGATTACAATATTGGAGATTGCTATCATCGCATCTACAACACAATCAAAGAAATGACAGTCAAAGAATGGGACCCATTCCACATGACAAATTATGCTCTCCATGAATATATGGTAGATCATTTAGAATGGTGCGTGCTAACCAAAGTGCAACATCAGATCATACTGGGAAAACCAATGATAGTCAGGCGAATATATACCAAGGCATGTGATGATTTGCTTTATAAAAGAGAAAGATTCCCTGACTTTACTTTATTTTGAATAAGTACCAGTCACAAGGGCTTAATTGTGGCCAGTTTTCCCGTGGGCTTTACTGTTCAAAAAGCCTCCACAGTGTAAATATTCTCTCTTAGTCTTTTCTCGTGGACTTTTGGTACAAAAGTATCCACTGTGTAGATCACCATAAATATGGTTTTGGTACAAGAATCTAATTTTTCAGAAAAGATTTATCACATGCGTTACCCGAAAGCAATGATTCGGCCTGGCCCGAATATTTGTGCGGACGTCGCTTTGATAAAAGACTGAAAAAGAAATGATTCTTGAGGTCTTTTCGGTCTGAATAACAGTAATGTTTGTCCCCCCCTCTATTACTATATAAAGAAGGGTAAGGCTCATTGTAAGGGCATCGGGTCATAGAGTTATCGAGTCTTAGATTTGAGTGTTTGAGTCGAGTGTTCTCCTGCTCTGCATCTGCGGATATTCAATCCGATCTGCTTGCATCACGAGTAATTACTCAAAGTCCTTAGTTGATTCGAGAAGCCTGCGTATCAGTGTGCTCGGCACTGGTAAGAACCTAAAGTGGCTGAATCATTAGAAGAGTCAAGTTTGGTGTTTAAAGTCTGATTCTGAGATAGAGCCTATATCTTGCCAGAAGCCTCCGGTAGTAACTTGCTTATGATTAAGCTGTGAAAAGTCCGGAAAAAGCAAGACTAGTCTGTTTCTAGAAAGAATCAATCTCTGTAAAAGCTCTGTGAGCATTCTGTAAGAAGTTTTCATTCTGAAATAAAATGAGTATTCCATTTTCATCCTGAGTATCTCTGTGTATTTATAAAGAATCCGCTGTGATAGTAGTTCTCTCTGAGCTTTCGTCCGAAGTTCGCAGGAAGTTCGCCAAAGGATCGAAGGGACGCCAAGACCGTGTAAGGCAAGGAAGCCGTTGTGAAGGTCGCTAGTGCGAGAAAGATCTGAGTAGGTTCACCACTGGTTCACCACGAGTTGGTTATCAGAAAGAATTTACAGACACAGAAAAAGAGCAAGCTTGTGACAGAAGCCCCTGCTAGAAATTGTGGATATATTTTAAATTATTAAATTAATAAAATGTTGTAGAAAATTGTGTTTTAGAAAAATAATTTTTAAAATGAGAAGTATGTTTATCTTTTATCAGACATTTGAAATGTGTTTGGTCCTGAGAAAATGTAATGATAAAAATGCCATTAAAATTATGTTTATTTTTTAAATTATTATTTTAAATTATTAATTTTGAAATCTCAAAAAATGTATTTCATCGTCAGAAAATGTCATTAAAATTAAAATTAAGATTAAGATTAAGATTAAGATTAAGATTGAAATTGAAGAATTAAACCTCAAGATTTCTCCGACTCCTCAGCAAACTCAACTAGCACTTCTCCTCCATCCTTGGATTTAAAATGCCACTACTCATCCATAATCTAACATCTTTTGGACGAGTTATTTCCCCAGCTATTTCACATACAAGTCTAGCTGTGCAAAATTTTATAAATTTTTATTTAGTTTGCACTAAAGCATAAGGTCCAATGACGTATCTAGACTATACTATTTATAAAATATTGCTTTTTGGCTTTTTTAGGCGAGCTCAACAATTTTGATATAATTCTAGTTTTTGGTTACATTTCAAACCTAGATTTAAGTTAATATAATTCTCTTTGTTTTGAATAAAAAGACATTATGTATGTTTTGATTATAATGGGGTATTAAATTTTAAATATTTTTGCCATTTATAAAAATTTAAAATTAAAATCTTTTTCAATTTTTGGTAAAGTAATTTACATGTAATATCATTCATATATATATATATATATATTTGGGTTAGGATTGTTTTCAGTAAATTATTAGTTTTATGAAATTTTCACTAATATTTTAAAATATATTTAAATAGTAAAGTTAAAATTTCATCCATCTATTTAGTCCATAAGAGGTACCTTAATTAACAATCACCTTGATATTGAAGTATTGTGTTATGTGAGATTCCATGTTCAAACCCCATAGAACACCGAAATAAAAATCATTTTTATCTACTTATTTATTTTTACACTTCCTTTTTAAAATGCAAATTCTAAGTTGTTTATATGATGATGATGATGAATCATGATCATGGTGGTGGTTAACGTCCACTGAGACCAAATTGGTCTATTGGACCTATAATTTTCTTAGTTTCTAATTGTTTGGCTCCTCATCTTTCTTGTCGAGATTGGTGCTATAGCTTTCTTTTTTTTCTCTACGGTCTTTCAACTTTCTTTATCTTGCATCTCCTTCATCTCTTCTGGTTCTTGGGACATTGGTGTCTTAGCTTCGCGATCTATTGTGTTCGTCCTTTTGAAGATAGTCGAAGAAGAAGTTTGGTCTAGGAGATCTGCTTTGCTGTTAAATGAAGATTTATTTTGTGTGGTATTCGAATCCTCATAACTGTTGATGCTTGAGGGGTTGTCGAGTTCACTCTTTTGTTGTTGGCGGGCCTTTCCCTCCACTTGTCTTGAGAGTTGTTTCTTTCTTGCCCGATTTCTTGTGATGCAGAGTTTTCTCAAGAGTATTCTTCTTTGATGACAGTGTAGTGTTCTTTTTGTGCTCCTTCCCACCATGTAGATCTGTGGTGATTTTTTCTAGTAGAATTTTTCTGGGAGGCTTTTGGGCAGTTTTTAGCTAGGTGGCCTGTCTCAAAGCAAGATTGACATCTGAAGAGGACACTTTCGTAATCGAGTTTCTGGTTCCACACATGATATTTACTTGTTAGGTGTATTTTAGTTCGGAATCTGACGCTGAAGTCCATTTCCACACAGATGCGTGCATAGGTGATTTTGGCATATTCCTCTGTTTCTGGGCACTTGCAGTAAAATTTCCCAATTGCATTTCCAATGGCTTTTAGCGAAGAGAAATTCCAAATATGCAAGGGTAGGTTTCAAAATCTTACCCAAACTGATGTTGAGGTTATGATTGCTGTTGAGGGATCGAATGATGGGTTCCATGGCCTCATGAATAGGCCTGATTTTTCCCAAAATCAAGGGCTAGAATCTAGAATACATTGTCTGCTTTCAGGGTTTTCAAACTCTACTATAAAGAAACCCCTAGCACATGGGTAGATATTAATTACATCAGGAATTAGAGGCTTCCATACCTCTAAGATCCAACTTTGAAGAGCTGTCAGCCGCGGCCAAAAATCATTGAATCGACAGATTAGGGCACTTTCAGAGAACTTCAAAGCCTCATCGAGTGAGGCCTGGACCACTTGGATAGTGGGAGCTGGGGCTTCACTGACGATATGGGCAGGAGCTTGCCCCCCATAGGCAGACGGAACTGAGCCAACAACTATTTTTGTGAAGTTGGGAGCCATCTGGGGAATGCTCTCCTGGGCAACCACAAGATCGACAAATGTAGCACTAGTGCCGAGGGCCGCAGAAGGCCACAAAAGATTGCTGAAGAGAAGTGAAGAGCCACAGGTTTGAGGTAGAGCCGCAAAGTGAAGAGCCACAGATCTGAGGTGAAGAGCCACAGATATAAGGTAGAGCCGCAGAGTGAAGAGCTGCAGATCTCTTAAGCATTAGTGATTAAATAAGTATATTAAACACATTGAATAAATGATTATGATAAATATTAAGACATCCCTTAAGTGAATATCAAATATACATTTATGTAAATCATGTCAGCTGAATGTAAATAAAAGCATTACATATACATTGGGGAAACTTAATATCTGCGATCTGAGATGCTCAGTATATCCAACAGGAAGGTGACTAGAATCTGAATTGGCAACTCATTGTAATGGGAAGCAAAGAGAACCGCCAGCACAAGAGAACCGCAGAGTGAAGAGTCGCAGATCTGAGCCTGAGGTGAAGAGCTACAAAGTGAAGAGTCGTAGATCTGAGGTGAAGAGCCGCAGAGTGAAGAGTCGCAGATCTGAGCCTGAGGTGAAGAGTCGCAGATCTGAGGTGAAGAGCATTAGAGTGAAGAGTCACAGATCTACGGTGAAGAGCCGCAAAGTGAAGAGCCACAGATCTGAAGCGTGAAGAGCTGTAGAGTGAAGATCTGAAGAGCCGTGGAGTGAAGATATATACAGAGAGAGATTTCTTACCCAAAAAAAATTAGAGGTACCATAATTAATGTCACAAATATGATGTCACAATCTTGTAATGTCTTTGATATATGCTAGAAATAGTGCTAAAACTTTCAACTTTGCTTCCCTAACTAGGTGTTAATTTAAGGTGGTAAATTCACTTTATAACTTCAAATTTTGTAATCATTATTTTTGCTAGTAGTGGAGCCTTGAACTCTACATAGTTGTGATATGTTAGTGAATTTAGGTAGTATTGTTTCCAATACTTTATGGTTGGTTAGCTATATTGTTATTTAGACCACTTCTTTTTTCCATTATGCATCGAATTGTCAACCATATGGGGTACACTGCTTATCTCATAAGGCTTGTAATTTCTCTTTTGGTATTTCTAGTGTAACTAGAAAAAGACTATTTCATATTTCAAATATATTACATAGGGTGTATAACACGTACATGTGTTTGAATAAGGTTACATATACGACATGCTTACAAGTTGAGCAAAATATGAAGTATTGGGAAGAACTATCAAATTTGAAGGGTTATCTCTAATTTTAATTTAAAGGGAAATCTTTATTCTAACTCATTAGGTGTAAACCAAATAGTTTGTGCAAAGGTTAGTTCCCATTTGGTCTCAAGTTCAAATCTCATGGGCAACACTTGTAGGTGGGAGTTACACTATCCCATGTGGCATCTAGACTCGATAGAGTCTTGCACAATCCTAACGACCAAGTCACACACAATCTCATTACCAAACATCCTGTAATTAGATTAATGTCAAATATAATATTTTGATCCATTATACATACATACATACATATATTATCATTGAGCCATGCTCCCATTTAACCACATATATGTTTCCTTTGGAAGAATTTAAAAGTCTTCAAAATAGCATTATAAAAATTTAGAAAAAATCAAACATTTTTGTGAACACCAATATAAGAGATGATATAATATATGTACCCATATCTTACATGAACATTGCACCTTATATTCATGTTTCAAGCATACTCCAATCATACTTAGCCATGGGAGTCATGTTCATTCTAGATCTCATTATAAAAGAAGAAGTTATAGTATATATTGTGGCCTTTGTTAAAGGGTGATAATTCTATCAAAATAATATAAAATCATAGAAGAGATCATACTTTCATTATAGGCATATAATAACATGACAATCTATCATGATTGTCTCCATTGCTTATTTTTTAAGTTAATATTTTTATGATTTAGAGCTTCCCAAGTACCATAGAAACATGAAACGAAATGAAATTATTCATCATGACCACTAAATATGTTATTTTTATTAAGAATATTGATTATTCACTCTATCTCTCAAGCATGGGAATATGCAATAAAGAGTGGGATGTTAGAACGTAATCCCTAATGCATGAGTTTGTTGATCATAAAAATTATGTTACCTTCTCCCTAGCTTTCTTAAGAATCCACCCAACTTCATAGATGTTGTTCCAAGAATTAATTTTGCAATGAATATGTATCATTGAACTTGGACTTGGGATGACATACTAGGAAATACAACCATTTGGAATTCTCAAAGTATTATCATATTAATGTCAATGTTGTTAGAAAGAAGAAGAAGAAAGTGAAAAAGTGATATCGATAAAGATGCATGGAATTAGGAAAAGAGGAATTATCATTTTGAAGAACAAATGTGTGAAGATTTTATAATGTTATGAGTTGAATAAAAAAAACACAATTCTCATTGTTGGAATCCCAATTTTTGGTTTTGTGATGTTGACAAGGTTCATTTTGTGCAAGTTTATATTTAAAGTTAATCAAGAACACATAGGTTAGAAAATTTTAGCAAGCTTAATAAAGCTTGTAATCCCAAACATAATAATTAAATATTTTTGTGTGAAACAAAAGAGACTTGTGCACTATATTTATGACGAGCTTGACCAAACTTGTACAAGCGTGCTCCATTCTTGAGAGATTTACATTCAATTCTTAGTTAAGGTTTTTTTCCCATCTTCTAGTCTATTCATGCGGATGTGATGAATTACATATTAAGTGGTTGAGAGGCCCACCAATGTGTTGAAAGAATAAACATATTAGATGCCAAAGTTATAATCATGTTATGAATTTTAATAGGAAAACATATAACATTATGAATGCAACAAAATAGCTATAAATCAACACATTTGATATTACTAATGAGATGGAATATGAACATGAGAAGAAATAGATGATTTGATTCTCCTGGGTTTGCTTGATTTTTATTGTTTTCTCTTTAAAATTGACATTCAACAACTCATTTGTAAATACTTTTATTAATAAACTCTCAATGTCATTATAATTTACATCCATAGCCTATGGCTACCTATTTTGTTCTTTTATAGAGATAAGGTTGGATGCATAGATAATACAAGAAATAACATTGGCACAAGTGTATAAGGAAATGATAGAAAGGAAAATGACATTATGCTGTCTATGGGATTCAAAAATATTAATTATGTGAACTAAATATGATATCGATTATGATATTGAAAAGAATCAACAATACTAGTAACAAATGAATTCAAGTGGGGATTCACAAAAATAAGGACACATAAATAGTGGATACACCAATATGTTGGTAGGATATATTGGGTTGGAGTCTTTTAACAAGTTAAGAAATGAAATTAGCCCCTATATGTTGAAGAAATTGCTCCCAAATAGTTTTGTAATCCATTGCTATGGGATTAACAAACACTTCATTAGACCAAGTCAAGGGGAAATTATAGAAGATAATTCATTCTTTAAGTAAATATCTTATAACATAAATTGTGTAAATTTCCCATGGATTTGTTTTGGGAATTTCTAGGTTTGAGCCTCCATAATGGAATTAAAAGAAAAAACTGTATAGAACAAAGATCAAATATATATTTTTTATCACACAAGCCACAAGTATCTTTCTCTTTATTAATAGTTTGTGGGGGTGTTTATTTAACATGTTTCACCACCATTTATAGTTATACAACTTTGACATGTAATAAGGAATGCAGACAATCAAGAGTTAATTTCAAAACCTCCCACACCACTATAGAATTTGAATAGCCATCACTATGGATATAATTATTTTGTTGTCATAAACCAACAATCTTCACCTTCATAAAAATTTGCCTGAGACCTTTCCCAAACCCATTTCATCACATTTTCTCCAATCTAAGAAGATAAACTCCACTACAACTTCACTAACAATATTGGTTTTGTGAACATGCTTGCATAATTTCCTTGAGCATGAACCTTCTTAAAAACTACACCACCCTCACCAATAACTTGTATTACAAAATTGTATTTAATATCAATGTGCTTAGTCTTGCTATGATAACTAGATTTTGATCCAAATGTATAACACTTTGAATATCACATAATACATTCACCTTGTCCTATTTTCGAAACTTACCTAGAAGACCATTTAACAAATTTTCCTCTTTGCATGCATGTGAGATAATGATATATTATACCTCAATAGTAGATACAACAATTGTTTCTTAAATATTTAACATCAAACTAATAGATCCTCTTACAAGGGAAAGACATAACCTAAAGTATATCTTCTATTGTTGAAATCAACTACAAAATATGAATCAACATAACCACAGACTGAATCAACACAATCATAAAAAAAGTGATGTAATAATTACTTGTGCTCTAAGATACCAAATCACCTATTTCAGTATTGTCTAATGATGCTTTCCTGTATTCCCGTGTATTTATTAACAATAAAAACTACATGTAAAATATCTGGTTTGGTACATACCATCACATATATTAAACATGCTACTGCAGTGACATATGATGCAAGAGACATATTATCCTTTTCTTATTTAATAATAGCACATAATCTTGAAGAAATCTTAAAATGGGAAGGAAAAAGGATATTCATAGGTTTCACATTATTCATACCAAAATTCATCAATATTTTCACCACATCTATTGTTATAGCTAAATCTTAGTATTTTTCTTATCTATATGTATTTCCGTGCACAAAAATTGTTTTGTTGCTCCTAGATCCTTCATATAAAAAGTATTATCCAATTGAGCCTTTAACATATTTACCTCAACCATGATTTTTCTTGCAACAAAAATATCATAAACATATAACACTAAGATAATGAGTATACCATTTAAATATTTGAAGTAAACATAATGGCCATACTCACTTCAAGTAAACTTTTGGCTCACTATGAAGCAATAAAACTTATTTTACCATTGCTTGGGAGACTATCTCAGGCCATACAATGATTTCTTGAGCTTGCAAATGAATCCTCTTAGCGATCTTCAACAAACCGAGTCTGGTTATTCAATACATATATCCTCATCCAAATATCCAAATAATATTATTTTAACATCTAATTGCTACAACGCAAGGTCAAATAAAGAATCGAGTGTAATACAACATGGATAGAAATAAGATTGACAATAGGTGAAAAGATTACATGGAAATAAATACCTTCCATTTGACAATATATTTTTGCAAAAAATATTTCTTTATATCTCTTAGCTTTTCCATAAAACCCTTCTTCAATTTGTAGATTCACTTGCACCCAACAAGCCTTCCGTCCTTTGGGATTTCTACCAAGTCCAATTTCTTGTTCTTCTCCAATTCATCCATTTCTTTTTTCATTTCCATTCGACACTTTTAATATCATTTAATTCTTCTTCATAACGGAAAGTTTCCTCATCACTAGACATTAAAGGAATAAATGAAACATAACTTTATACCTCCTAGGAGGATTTCCGTTCCATGTATATATCCTCAGTGTTGGTTGTGGTGATTCCACATTTCCCTACACATGTTTTGTATCCTCATTTCCTTATTTGTTTAGAAGCTTATTCTTTCATCATTGTGTTAGAAGATGTTTGAGTCTCCATTTGAATTTGTTGATGTTGTGGTACCTAATCTTATTTCGCTTCAACTTATCCACTATTAGTTTTATGAGAAAGGATTAGTCAAACACCACATCTCTATTAATGATGATTTTATGGCCAGTAGGATTCAATAATATATATATCCTAACTACTTCATAATGACCCAAAAAAAATTCTTGATTTGGGGTCTAACTTAGAATATTTCTTTTTAGGAGTATAAGCATAAGCTTCACAATATATATATATATATATATATATATATATTATATATATATATATATATATAGATATATATATATATATTTATTATATATATATATATATATATATATATATATAGATATATATATATATATTATATAATATATTATATATATATATATATATATATATATATATATATATATATATATATATATTAATTCAAAATCTTAGTGATCACAAGCATGACCTATCCATACCTTTGTGGGAATTTTCCAATGTATTGACAGTGATGGTGATCGGTTCACCAAATAGAAAATAAAGGTGACTACTTCTTCCTACAACTCTTATTGCAATTTGGAATTACTGAGCATGCTCCTTTCTCTCTCTAAAAGTGTCACATTCACACATTTTTCCATGTCATTTTTCTTAGGAGTGTACACCATGTTCTTATTCCTTTTGACTCTAAATTCCTATCAATATTTTCAAATTCCAAATATGTGAAATTTCCTCCATTATCTATTCTCAAGCACTTGATTTCCTTACGAATTCTCTTTCAACCAAAAATATAAATTGTTTAAATACATTAAATGCATTAGATTTTATGAGTCCTAGTATTACAAAAAGAATTTTGCAATTCCCAAGGCTACCAGCTTTAGTTTATCAATCTAGAGTTCGTACAAACTTAAGAGGTGATAGTGTTGTATGCATAGTAAGTAAGATTCTACCTAAGTTTCTCTGAGGCAATGAACCAAACTGAGGTGTGCTGAGACCATCTTGCAAACTCAAAGAAGATAATTTACTGAATCTAACTTTGAAATAAAGGAAACTGCTGAAACATTGCTTGTCCTATTACATAAGAGAAAATTTGATCTACTTGTAAGGAAATAAATGCATGGAAAATAAATGACAAGAAAATAAACCTAATCTAGCTGCATGAAGTAAATACCATGAAATCAAACCTAAACTATTTCATTCAAAGAAATTTCTATTCTACTTGCTGAAACCAACATGTTCTCAAGGAAAATCAATGTAAAATGTTTCTATGCTATTGAATTCATAAGCAAAACAACTAACCCTAATTCCATAAATAAACCACAGTGATGAAAAGAAGATTTCCAAAAGGTCTCTGATCTCCTCAAACTTGTTTCCATGGCCTAGAAGACATTGTGGAAGGATAAGAAGCAAAAACTAGGCTCCAAAAGCAATTCTAGTAAAATTCTGATGGATTTTGTGAGGTGTTACAAGACTGTTACAGGATGCCTTGTATTACTATAGGATTTCGTCTGAGAGTAGTTTGAGGGTTCTAGAGGCAGTCTAAACTCAGGAGAAGGTAGAAGGTGTTAACACTCCTTAGTTTCCTAAGGTTGAGAAAGGAAGCCAAGGAGGTAACCTCCAACCAATCTTTAGACTCGACAGGTAGCCCTACAAAATCAGAGATGGCTCTCTCAAGAATCTCATAACCAATGAAATGACTGGAGAGGGAATTTAGATGTTAGGCTAGATATTAAGCTCAATGGTGTTTTATTTTAGATTTTGCTGGATGAAGCTCATAGATCTAGGAACTAGGCTAAGGTTTCTAATGATCAATTGTAGAGATATAATGGGGCAAGGTAGGCATGATCAGTGACAAAAATAAGTTATCGGGGTGGTGCAGAGATGAAAAGATATAATATAAAAATGAGCATGTAACCATGAATTCATTCATCAAGAAAAAAGAACACTAGCATGAAAATCTCAACAAAACAGAGCATATAACCTATGAATTCTATTTAAAACTCATGAGATGATCACACGAAAAGCATAGAGATGGTAGGAAAAGAAATATCAGAGAAAACACTATCACAGAAACATACCACAAGAATCCCAAGATAATAATTGCAACTGTCTATTATATTACTACAAAATGTATAATAGCTCAAAATCTATGATTCAGAAACATCCAACCCACAATACTTTGAAATCTGAACTATTTATACAATTATTTACAAAAATAAACATCTTGAAACAGAATTCAATATTTGTTGCAAAAATTATAAAAATAGATCAAAGTTGCTAAAATTATCATTTGGTTGAGCTTTGATGTTGTTCTGGGCATTCTGGTGTAATTGAGGCCTCGAACAAACACTGTTGTTAATCCTGTTGGCTGATGAATTACACTTTTGTTATACTTTTTACTGCATTTGGTTCTAAAAATTATTGTAATGAATGTGCAATGTTGTCTCCTTTTGCTGCTTAAAACGTGATCAAGGTCCTCATTTTCCTCTAAGCGGCAATGAAATGAGCGATATGGTGCTCTGTGAATGGAGGCAGTGAGTTGATGTGGAGGTGGGGTTAGGATCGTTGGCAGGAGAGAGTGTGAGGATGAGTAGTTTTTGGAGAGGGTTGGAGTGGTATACAGTATTGAGAGGGGGGGTGCTAAATGGTGTGAGAGGGATACATAGCAGCGAGGCCCAGTGGGGAAATCACTTTTTTAGACCCCCCCTTTGCAGATAAAGGGAAACATCACACAGGGTTATGAAAAGGCATGGGAGATGTTCGATGAAAAAGGTGATGTGATCAGGAGTGAGGAGATATGCACCGTTTAAATGGGACTTTCCAAGTGGTTGACCGACAGCCTCTTTAAATACAACTCTATAAATTATCGCATCCACCGGGCTTTCTCACATTGCAGTCAGAGAGGGTACACAGGAGTGGAACTATAAACCTGGACCTGAAAATCCTTTCAAATCCATTATATAAATTATCGCATCTGTTGGGGCTTTTGCCTGATCACAATCTGATCGAGGAGAGGGACCTTTACCCTGTTCCATAGTACTTTTCCGATAGACTGAACCCACATTACATCCGGAGGGGTCTTACCACATTGCAATCATAACCAGGAGATGGACCTTGCAGGGGAGGGACTTAAGATTGGTGCAATCCTTGATTGTGATATCGTAATCGATTGAGGGAGATTTATCGCAATCGGTGGGAACTATCGTAGAGCAGGACTTATCGGTGGAGGATCATGCGATGTGCAATATGATGACACGTGGCTTATGGGCCCAGTTTATTGCAGAGGGGAAGAAGCAGATGTGTAAAGGCTTCCAGACAATGTAAAAACGTGCTAACAAAAGGAACAGAGGTATGGGCAAGGCATGAGAGTTAACAACAATAGCGCAAGGCTAGAGTTAAAATGGATATGGCTAGAGTTTAAATGGTTTTTGGTTTAAAGTTTAAATGGATTACTGCAGCTAGAGTTTTAAATGGGATAACAGTGGAATGGAACATTAACTAGAGTTGGACTATGAGATGAATGTTTAGACATTTGCAGTATAAATGAACTATAATTGACCAATGATCAAATTTTATTTGAAAATGTATTTGAAATATAACAATTTGACCTAATAACCCTATAAAAAACTTTTAAAGGATAAATTTGTTCATTGGTGACTGACAAGATTGACAGACAATAAAATTGGATCCAGCTAGGGATGGTAGCTCCTTTAGGAGATGTCAAGAACACCATAGAACAGATAGCCTCATCCATTGGGTGATGGAGTCAAGAAGAATAAACAGACCCAAAACTCAACACTGAAAATGACTGACTGACAAAACATAGGACACTGAAACTGTCTTAACTACGAACAATGTAAACTTTGAAACGAGAACTATAAACTCAAAACGAGAACTCTGGCCCAAAAACCACAAAAAACATCAAAAACAGTGCTAAAAACGAAAAGTGTGTATACTGGAACGATGTTTTTTTTTTAGGTGCCAATTTTGTACGTGTTTTAAAAATTGCGGTGACTACGAAATTTACTACGAAATTTTCGTGCAAAATATAGCTTCAAAACGAAAGTGATGCTACCGGAATAACGTTTTTTTTTTAGGGTCAATTTTCAAACTTGTTAAAAAATGCTAATAAAACCAATTTTTTATGTCTCAAACAAAGTTAATTTTTAAGGAAAAAACACATTAATGTTTCTGGTAGAATATCATTTTTCTTTCCTAAGTATAAATTTAACATGTTTTCAACCACACCATGCTAGATACAAAATAAATTGAAAATTTTTCAACTATAAAATTAAAAAACAATGACATTATGAACAAAGTATATCACTCAATGAAATCAAAAGTCTCTATTTGTATACTGAATAAAACATACATTATATCTCTAATTTAATATTGCATTGTAGATATTTTAAACAATAAAATTTATCGTAATTAAGACATATAATCCAACAACATAAAAATGCCTCATAACTTCTCATTTAACATCCTATCACCAAACCCCCACTCTCGACACTTTGACCTCCTTCAACCACACACCGTGCCCCTGCCTCTTTACCCCCTCTCTACATCCCCATATGACTCATCAACACTCTCATCCCTACCCGCACCTTCCCCCTCACCCTCTAACCAACCCCCCCACTACACCCCACACCCATGCAGTCCCCCTTACCCATGCGCGTCACCCCCCTACCCCCCCTCTAATCCCCCTACCCACGCCCCTACCCCCTGCCCATGCGCCCTACCACGCCCATCGCCCTACCTAACCCCCCTATCCTCCACACACACACCCGTGTGGCCTCCATCCTACCCTGCCCCCTCTAACCCCTTACCCCACGCACAAGCCCCCCATATCCCCTCCATCATTTTGACTAATTTTTGTGTGATTTTGTGTAGTTTTGGGGCCATCATCATGAGCCTATGGAAAGAAAGAGATCATGACAGTGAGGAACTACATATGCTAAATGATCCAACATGCATACTTTCTTTGTGAATATGTGGCTTGATGAAGTATGCAAGGCTTGACCTGATGAAGGGTCAGGAATAACTTCTGAGTTAGATAATCCAACAGTGGGATGAACACCAAGGGGTGTTCCAGATCAGGGATCAAGAGTTGTTGATCAACAGAGATGATATATACTTTCTGACAGGTTTTTCGTGTAGCGGTGCACCAGTGAACTTGGTCGAAGATAGGACAGATCCATGAACCATGCTCAAGTTGGTCTAAACTCACTGCAGACCTGGTAGTGGTTTAGTGAGCATCATGGTCCCCATTGAGCAGATCAGGATAAGGCCCATGAGGGCCATTTTGTGGATGATCATGTGCTTGGTGGGGTCCAAGATTCCTGATGTAGTGACGAAGGCTCAACTATTACTTTCTATTGACTACTTACAACCTCAAATATACAACTAGTGTGAGGCAGTTCTTCGCCAGCTAAAGGAAGAGTTGACAGCCTCTAAGACTCGTACCCAAATGAAATTTGTGTATGGTACTCTCATCGTGTCCTAATTTCTTGAGAGAGTTCCCGTGATGAGGCCACAAATGAGCTTGGGTCAGGCTGATCCTAGAGAACCAAGGCAACAATGACGGGCTTAGCTAGATCCTCCTACTGGAGGGGGGTTTAATCCGACATTTATTTGAATATGACTTCTTTGAGTGGCTTAATGGCCAAATTATGATGACTGATCACTATGCTTATGAAGGCATGGACTTTATAGGAGATCGAGATTTGATGCTGCAACCTGGTAGTCATTAGGGGCCTCAAGATAAGAAGATTTCTTAGAGTACTTAAAGTATTTTTTAACTTTTTAATGTTTATGTAATGTTTTTGATTTTATAGATGAGCAAGTGTTAATATGAAGCGCTTGATTGACGAATATGTGGCACCAGTGCAACTTGCGGGTATGCCTCGCTAAGCAAGGCGAGGGGACCAACTACCTGGAGCTGGTGCACGTGTGCCGGCTTCCTAAGATGGAGATGATGCGAAGAGTCTATGAAAGGTTTTGAGGAAATTCAAAGGCCTGAGCATGGGTGTTCCTCCTCTTCCCATGAGGGAGATCCCTTCCCATATGCAGCGACACACCGTCCATTTGCTTGAGTGATTTCTAGTTCCTCTTAGGAGGTTAGCTAGAGTCTTTTTTAGCTTTAATGAGTAGTAGACTCTTAGCAATAGCATGGGTTAGCCAACAGGTGTTATAAAAAGCCTTAATATAGCTATTTTACACTTAAAACATCCAAGTTTTGGGAATTTTCTGATGTGAAACACTGGATTTGATATATATATATATATATAATATATATAGATAGATAGATAGATAGATAGATAGATAGAGAGAGAGAGAGAGAGAGAGAGAGATTGACACTTTTATGATGTAAATGTTTTTTAATGTTTTTGTAAATTTTTAACTATGTAAATATTTACTTTGATGCATGTATCTATAATAAACAAGAGAGATGTCAATCTAATACATAGTTTACTAATGAGTCAGCAAATCCACATTCCATGATCGGGAGAACAAAGCACATGCAGTCTCGGAAGGGATCCATTCTGATGTATGTGGACCTTTCTCGATAGCCTCCACTGCCAAACATAAATATTTTGTAATTTTATTGATGAATTCTCATAGAAGTGTTGGATCTTGATCATGCAGAAGAAAGATGAGACATTCTCCAAGTTGATATAATTCAAGGCACTGATTGAGAATGAAATCAACAAGAAGTTGAAGGCTCTCAGGAGCGATAATGGAGGTGATTTTGTGTCGAGTGAATTCAAAAATTTCTATGTGAAAGAAGGAATTTGACAAGAGTTGCAACACTCCACAAAACAAAACAAAATGGGGTGGCTAAAAGAAGGAACCATAGCATTGTGGGCACCGTGAGGGCTATGTTGCATTATAAAGGCCTGCTACTATATTGTGGGTAGAGGCATGTGACACAATTGTCTATTTGCATAACCAAATTCCTCGTCTGATTCTCGACATGATTACACCGATGAAGGTTTTTTCGGGGAGGATATTGGATGTGTCGCTCTTCAGGATTTTTGGAGCCTCTCTCTACCACCATGCCTCCAATGAATCAAGGAAGAAGCTTGAGCCAACAATAGAATTGGGGGTTTTGATGGGTTACACAAAAACTTCTCAAAACTATTATGTGTACTTGTCATCCCTCATAATGAAATTTGTGTGAAGGGATGTAAAATTTGATGAGGAGAAAGCGATGTGGTGCTCTCTCGAGAAGGAGCTCCACATCCCACTAGAAGAGGAGATTTAGCTCCAAAGGAGGAGACTCACAAATTTGTGGGGTAGCCACAAATTGAGGAGCTGAGAGTGGAGACATCCACTCAAGAATAACCATTCATAGAAGGTAGAAAAAGGACCAAGCAAACTAATATACTTGTGTAGGATGCGAGGGAGAATGTGGGAGATCCTTCAAATTTGCGTAGGAAGAGAAGGTCATGATTGATACACTGGCTACATGGCTCTAATGACTAATATTGTTGACACTGAGTCATAATATTTGGAGGAATCAATAGAGAAACCTGTATGGGTTGATGCAATGGTGGAGGAATATGAATCCATTGTAAAGAACAGTGTTTGGGAAGTGGTCCTAAGACAAGCTAATAAATTTGTTGTGGGTTCAAGATGGACCTTCAAGGTTAAGTAGGTAGTAGACATAAGCATATAGAATTTTAAGGCCATATTTGTGGCCAAGGGATACTCTAGGGTTGAGGTAATTGACTATGTGGAGACCTTTGCTCATGTAGTAAGGTACTCATCCATTAAATCAATTCTTGCATTCTCCATGAAGATGGGGTGGAAGATCCACTAGATGGATGTAAAAAAACATTTCTCAATGGGGTTATTGAGGAGGAGGTGTACATTGAGCAACCACAAGGTTTTGAGACATTTGATGGGGAGTCTCATATGTACAGACCCAAGCGAGCATTGCACGGTCTCAAACATGTACATCGTGCTTAGTACACCAGGATCAATAACTATCTCATTGGTTTGGGCTTCAAAAAAAGTTACTAGATGAAAACCTATATCACATCTTGGTAGAAGCTAAATTGCTTATTATTGTATTATACGTTGATGATTTGATTTTAACTACTGATGAGCAACTGATCAGATCTTGCAAGGAGGACCTTGTAAGAGAATTTGAAATGAAGGACATGGGTATCATGCACTACTTCCTTGGGTTGGAAGTATGGCAAGGTGATGGGGAACTATTTGTCTGTCAGGGAAAGTATGTAAATGAGATACTACATAAGTTCTACATGGAGAGTTGCAAACCCATGGAGACACCTCTAGTGACCAACTCGAGGAAGGAGGATGCCACTTCAGGTGAGAAAGTGGATGCTACTATTTATTGGTAGCTAGTGGGTTCACTAATGTACCTTGTGAACACATGATGAGATATGTGATGTGAATTCAATGAGTTGAGCCAAGC
The DNA here is from genome assembly GCA_000404065.3 of Pinus taeda. Taxonomy (NCBI): domain Eukaryota; kingdom Viridiplantae; phylum Streptophyta; class Pinopsida; order Pinales; family Pinaceae; genus Pinus; species Pinus taeda. Next base: position 69,977 of record APFE030632885.1, on the reverse strand, counting down.
TATGGTTAGGACACCCAAATTATTTTGGAAGGAAACTAAGCATGTTTTATGGTACCTCAGAGGCACAACCCAATTTGGACTATGGTACAAAGAGATAAAGGGAATGAAGTTGTGTGGCTTCACATATTCAAATTGGTTGGGGAGTCCATCAAACTCAAATAATACATCAAGTGGAATTTTTAGTGTTGGGTCTGCAACTATTTCATGGTACAACAAGAAGCAAATATTTGTGCCGCTCACCTCGCAAGAAAATAAATACATGGCTGTAATTCAAGCATCATTGGAGCCAATATGAGAAACATACTTGTGGGATTATTTGGCTAGATGATGGATCGAACTATGATCTAATGTGATAATCAAATTTTCATCAAGCTCTACAAGAATCATGTATTTCACAATCGATCCAAGCATATAGATATTTAGTATCACCATTCACAAGATTGTGTGCAGAGGCACATAATTTTGCTACAATACATTTCGACAAAGGAACAAAATGTTGAAATTCTGAGAAAGGCCTTGTCAAGAGGGAAGTTTGAGTTCCGCAAGTGTAGAATAGAGGTGGTTGATAATCCCTTTCTTGCTGAGAGGGAGCGTTGAAAAATGCAGTGTGAAATTCTCAATTTGATTTTTCCTTTGATTAAATTGAGAAAAAATGAATTTCCACATTAGAAGACAACTTGGATGCAATTAATAGAGGTGACATGGTTCTTGTCACTTAGTTAGATCAATAAATTTGAGTTAGAGCAGTTAAAGTTCAGTTAAGCATGTGTGATTGTTAATTTTTAGCAATCAAGGTTAGTTATTTCAAGTTGTCTTCACTTAAACAAGTTCTAACAATTGGAGGAACTAGTGGAAGGTTATTTGTTTAATGGGACTTCAGTAAAACTCAGTGCTCATCTAGTTAACTGATTAATCAACCCAAAATAGCTAGTGCATGGAGAGAATTCGAGTTCTCCAGTTGTGGTGGAGATTCTAAGGCAATGTAACATCAAGCGTAGACTAGTAAGTAGTGTACAAGTGTTGCATGCAATCAGATGATCAACCTTGGGAATTTCACAATCAATTTGAGGATTTTAGTAAATAATAGGGGCCTAATTTATCAGGGAATTACGTAAGGAAATAGGGGCTCAAGAAGAGGAAGAAATTGACTAAGTTTGGGTGAAAGCTTCTGAATGTGTAGAAAGATAGGTTATTCACTTTCAAGTTGTGCTCAGAGCGAGCAAGCAATTGTAATACTTCTTTATTCATCTTGGTAGAAGCTAAATTTCCTATTATTGTCTTATATGTTGATGATTTGATTTTAACTAGTAATGAGCAGTTGATTAGATCTTGCAAGGAGGACCTTGCAAGAGAATTTAAAATCAAGGACATGGGTATCATGCACTACTTCCTTGGGTTGGAAGTATGGCAAGGCGATGGGGAACTAGTGACCAACTGGAGGAAGGAGGATGCCACTTCACGTGAGGAAGTGGATGCTACTATTTATCGATAGCTAGTGGGTTCACTAATGTACCTTGTGAACACACGACGAGATATGTGATGTGCATTCAACCAGTTGAGCCAAGCTATGGTTAGGCCAACCAAATTATTTTGGAAGGAAACTAAGCATGTTTTATGGTACCTTAGAGGCACTACCCAGTTTGGATTATGGTACAGAGAGATAAAGGCAATGAATCTGTGTGGCTTCATAGATGCAAATTGGGCAAGGAGTCCATCAAACTGAAATAATACATCAGGTGGAATTTTCAATGTTGTGTCTACAACTATTTCATGGTACAACAAGAACCAAAGGTTTGTGGCGCTTAGCTCAGCAGAAGCTAAATACATGGCTGCAAGTCGAACATCATGTGGGGTAATATGAGAAAGATACTTGTGGGACTATTTGGCTAGATGATGGATCCAACTATGATCTAATGTGATAATCAAATTTGCATCAATCTCTCCAAGAATCATGTATTTCACGATCGATCCAAGCATATAGATATTTGGTATCACCATTTATAGGACTGTGTGCATAGGTGGATAATCTTGCTACAATATTTTTTGAGAGAGGAACAAGATGCTGACATTTTGAAAAAGGCCTCGTCAAGAGGGAAGTTCGAGTTCCATGGGTGTAGGATAGAGGTGGTTGATAATCCCTTTCTTGTGAAGAGAGAGAGTTGAAAAATGCAGCAAGAAATTCTCAATTTGAGTTTGCCTTTGATTAAATTGAGAAAAAATGAATTTCCACATTAGCAGACAACTTGGATGCAGTTAACATAGGTGACATGGCTCTTGTGAGTTAGTTAGATCAATAAATTTGAGTTAGAGGAGTTAGAGTTCAGTTAAGCATGTGTGATTGCTAATTTGTCGCAATCAATGTTAGTTATTTCAAGTCGTCTTCACTTAAACTAGTTCTAATTGTTAGAGGAACTAGTGGAAGGTTAGTTGTTCAATGGGACTTCATTCAAACTCAGTGTCCATCGAGTTAACTAATCAATCAACCCAAAATAGCTAGTGCGTGCAAAGAATTCGAGTTCTCGAGTTGACCTTGGGAATCGCACAATCACTTTGAGGATTTTACTAAATAATAGGGGCCTAATTTCTAAAGGAATTGCACAAGGAAATAGGGGCTCAAGCAGAGGAACAAATTGACTAAGTTTGGGTGAGAGCTTCTGAGTGAGCAGAGAGATAGGTTATTCACTTGCAGGTTGTGCTTAGAGCGAGCAAGCAATTGTAATACTTCTTTATTCACATCAGATTCATGCAAGAAAATATAAGGGTTTTTTAACAATTGCTCTCTACTCGAAAAATACGGTATGTATGTGTGTTTTGCTTATACATGTTTCCGCTTGTGGTTCTAAATTGTGAATTGAATTTTACAAAGGAGTAGAGTAAGATTGTGTCTTGTGATTTGATTAAAATTTCATGAGTAGTTTCAATTCTACACCATAATTTCTACATAACAAACAACACATAACAAACAACATATTCTTTGTGAATGTGTTGCATTCCACATCATCTTGGATTTTGTTTTGGAAATTATTTTTTTCTTATTTTTTTTTTATAAAGATAAGAAACATGGTAATATTGTCATGAGGCTCTTCAATATGTGATATTTTGTTTCCCGTTTTGAATTCGTTTGCGAATATTTTTTTATGAATTACCTTTTAAAGAAGTTCCTTATGTAAAGGGCATTTGTTTTCCAGTATTGGATTTGTTCACATGGGAGTGGAGATGTATTTTGAGGTATTTAAATAAATTGTGAATATAGATATAACATGTAGTTTTCTAGTGAGAATTTGTATAGTTACTATGATTACTTAAAAAAATCAAAATAATTTAGATTGATCATAACAAAATGCATCTTTTGAACGTTTGAATACTGAACATAGATTTGTGTGCTTGTTTAAGGATTTCATAAATAACTTGTTTAATTAACTGTACAATTGTAATATTTATTTCTTTTTCTAATATAATGATTGTCATAGTAGTTTGTTTTTGACAATTCTTAATAATATATTTTTTTTGTGTATTGGTAATGATGCTTTATAATCGAAAGAAAAACTTGGTGTATGTTTGGATGGTTAGTTGAGTTTTTGGATCCTTGTTCAAAAAAGGCCCAATGACTTTTCTTGTCCTTGTTTGAAGTGCTCCAAGTTTTTTTTGCATCCCAGAATTTTTTTTTGCACCACTTTTAATTTCACTATATTCTTTGTGATCTTCTATGCCATTAATTTCATTATATTGTTTGTGATCTTCCATGTCATTTTTTTGAGATCATTTTTTGACTGTGTTATGAGAATTTAATTGTAATCAATAACATGTGCCTATAATAATTTATGAAAAAAAAAATCTTGTCCTTGTTAGAAGACTTTTCTTGTCCTTGTTTGAAGTGTTCTAGTTTTTTTTGCGTCCCAGTTTTCTTTTACATCACTTTTAATTTCATTATATTCTATTCTATGCCATTAATTTCATTATATTCTTTGTGATTTTCCATGTAATTTTTCTGAGATCATTTTTTGACTGTGTTACAAGAATTTAATAGTAATCAATAACTTGTGCCTATAATAATTTACAAAAAAATTTGTTTGGTATACTAGTTTCAAAGACAATCATGTAAATATTTTAGGTTTTCATAGAGGCTTTTTGAGAATCATTATATTCTTTCTGATCTTCTATGTCATTAATTTCATTATATTTTTTGTGATCTTCCATGTCATTTTTCAGAGATGTGTTATGAGAATTTAATTGTAATCAATAACTTGTGCCTATAATAATTTATGCAAACTTTTGTTTGGTATTCCATTTTCAAAGACAATCATGTAAATATTTTAGGTTTTGATAGAGGCCATTGCTTTTGAGAATGACTCTTTCATGTGTGAAGGTCAAGTTGTCAATGTTTGTGGTCAGTTGGGTTTAGATGTTGTTGTACTTTCCACTTGGGTTCAATTTTTGCATCTGACATGTTGAGCTCATAATGAGTATTTCTAGTGAAGACTTCAAACCTTGTTAGCTAACTCAATTAATTTATTCTCTATCCTATAACAATGAGGCTCAAAGTCATAAAATCAAAGAGTCACTTACTGAAATTGAACCTAGATGGAGAGGATAATAAATTCACTTTAGATTTGACAAATAAATATAAATACACTTAGACTTCAATATCTCCTAGAATAAATAGATTTGAAAATTCAAATATAGAAACTATTGAGTAAAACCAAGATGAATTATTCTCCACAATCAAGTGAAATCTCAAAAGATCGCATTAAATGTTCAATGCAAAAATACATCTAACATAGCCCAATGCACCAGATAAATTATGTTTTAATTAGGCCTAAAATAATTTTTATGCTACATTGAATCACATAAAACTAGACTAGCTATATTTGGTCACAAAAAAATTGCAGTGGAAAACAAATCAATGAATCGAAACTTTGCCCTCATACTGAATCACATAAAACTAGACTTTGTATTTGGTCAGAAAGAATTTGCCGTGGAAAACAAATCAATGCCAACCTTAATTGAGGGTTTCCAGATGATGTATTGTCCAGATGTCCCTCACCTAAGCGGTGGAAAACAAATCAAACTCTTTAATTTCACATTTACTCATTACTACATTTACTCATTACTACATCATGAATTTGATAGCTAGAGGCCGAGGTCTAGTTTTGGGCACTTATTATTTCATCAAAACTCCAACTTTTGCCTTTACACTTCTATACAGTCAAATTCCACATGCAACATATAATCTAAACACTGGTTTAATATATTGTCAAGCAGAGTATAACATATAACATAGGATGCCTGTGTTGGATGCTACACCAACCTTGACACGTCACTATGTGTATCAGTATTGCATCACCACTTATTACTCTCATAATCATCATATATATCATCATATATATTCAAGTATTGATGAATGGATTCTCAAATGTGTTTAGACCTTTGTATTGTGGGTATGTTTAATTGATAGTGGTATTTGATATATGGGTTTTAATTTATTATAATCTATATAATAGGTAATATAGGGTGGATTAATTACTTAAATATGTTTTAAGTTTTGAAGTTATTTTTAATTATGAATGGAGATTCTTTTGAATAATATCTAGGTTTTGAATAATGTGCATAATTTATACCTTTTGTAGCCACTATGAGAGGAAAATCAATTACATATTTTCGAACTATAAATGCAATGAATAGAAACTGTTTTGAACAATATATTAGTAAGCTATCATTTATGTAGTTACCATGAGAGGAAAATCAATTACATACTTTTAGGGTAATAACTTTCATATGAGGAAACATATCAGGTATGGGAAGACAGAATAATCACATGGTAAGAATTGAAGTGAGAAAATAATCACAAAACCAACTTAATTTCTAGTGGGAATATAATATCTTGTTTAGAAGTAGACTTTATGGCTCTAATACCTTCCATGTTTAGCTGCCCATAGGGTACATCAAATGCATGCAATAAAAAATTATTTAAAAATACATTTCTAAGCTAGAGCTCTATGTTTATTTCCTTATTACAATAATGAAGATTTAGAACATTCCTAATGAGCTAAGTTAATACCCTAATCTGTTGGAACATTCCTCCTCAGTCTATCTATGCACTCAGCTGCAAGCAACAATACTATTAATTGGTCTCCTCCTGATAGAAAACGCAACACTTCATTCTTAGATCTGAAATGATGTCGTGTCATGGGTTCATAATAAAACTGTAAATAAACACACAATTGTGATGGTCAGATATAATAATATAATTCTCAACTACATTAATAGGAACTCTTAACTTAACTTTTAAATATTAGAAATCAATAATAAGTTGAAATTCTCAATGGTGCCTAGTTCAAATATGCTATTTTGTTACTTGACATTTTTTTTGAAATTTTGCTATATAAAAGTATTTAAAAATAAAAACCAAGCACTGCATCCTTTGCCTTAGGAGGAGAACAATACCTTATCATTCTTTCCAATCCTTGTGACTGGTACTTCATAGCCCCACCATTTTGGGAGCCAATAAGGCCTCTGTTCATTCCTTTCTGCCATGTGTTTGGCCTGTACCATGCAGTGTTATAAAATTTAATTTCCCAAAGTATTTTGGCATTTCATTTATTTTTATAGTGATTTGATTCATTTAATATAAAAAAAGTGCCCCTTCCAATTAATTCCATGGAAGGGGCACTTTTTTTATATTAAAAGAATCAAATCACTATAAAAATAAATGAAATGCCAAAATACTTTGGGAAATTAAATTTTATAACACTGCATGGTACATGCCAAACACATGGCAGAAAGGAATGAGCAGAGGCCTTATTGGCTCCCAGAAGGGTGGGGCTATGAAGTACGAGTCAGTAGGAGTGGAAAGACTGATAAGGTATTGTTCTCCTCCTAAGGCCAAGGATGCAGTGCTTGTGTTTTATTTTTAAATACCTTTATATAGCAAAATTTCAAAAAAATTGTCAAGTAACAAAATAGCATATTTGAACTAGGCACCATTGAGAATTTCAACTTATTAGTGATTTCTAATATTTAAAAGTTAAGTTAAGAGTTCCTATTAATGTAGTTCAGAATTATATTATTATATCTGACCATCACAATTGTGTGTTTATTTACAGTTTTATTATGAACCCATGACACTGCATCATTTCAGATCTAAGAATGAAGTGCTGCTTTTTCTATCAGGAGGAGACCAATTAATAGTATTGTTGCTTGCAGCTGAGTGCATAGATAGACTTAGTAGGAATGTACCAATAGATTAAGGTATTAACTTAGCTCATTAGGAATGTTCTAAATCTGCATTATTGTAATAAGGAAATAAGCATAGAGCTCTAGGTTAGAAATGTATTTTTAAATAATTTCTGATTGCATTCATTTGGTGTACCCTATGGGCAGCTAAACATGGAAGGTATTAGAGCCATAAAGTCTACTTCTAAACAAGATATTATATTCCCACTAGAAATTAAGTTGGTTTTGTGATTATTTTCTCACTTCAATTCTTACCATGTGATTATTCTATCTTCCCATACCTGATATGTTTACTCATATGAAAGTTATTACCCTAAAAGTATGTAATTGATTTTCCTCTCATGGTAACTATATAAATGATAGCTTATTAACATATTGTTCAAAACAATTTCTATTCATTGCATTTATAGTTGGAAAATATGTAATTGATTTTCCTCTCATAGTGGCTACAAAAGATATAGATTATGCACATTATTCAAAACCTAGATATTTTTCAAAAGAATCTCCATTCATAATTAAAAATAACTTCAAAACTTAAAACATATTTAAGTAATTAATCCACCCAATATTACATATTATATAGATTATAATAAATTAAAACCCATATATCAAATATCACGATCAAGTAAACATACCCACAATACAAAGGTCTAGACACGTTTGAGAATCCATTCATCAATACTTGAATATATATGATGATATATATGATGATTATGAGAGTAATAGGTGGTGATGCAATACTGATACACACAGTGACGTGTCAAGGCTGGTGTAGCATCCAACACAGGCATGCTATGTTATATGTTATACTCTACTTGACAATATATTAAACCAGTGTTTAGATTATATGTTGCATGTGGAATTTGACTGTACAGAAGTGTAAAGGCAGAAGTTGGAGTTGGAGTTTTGATGAAATAATAAGTACCCAAAACTAGACCTGGGCCTATAGCTATTAAATTCATGATGTAGTAATGAGTAAATGTGAAATTAAAGAATTTGATTTGTTTTCCACCGCTTAGATGAGGGACATGTGGACAATACATCATCTGGATTAATCCTTCCCAAATACAGAAAGTAGACACAGATGCGGACATCACTTGATGGAAGTAACTTTAACTTCTTCAAATCAGAATAGAAGTGACCCACACGTCAATTCTGTTACATGTGATTCTTCCAAAGCTCCAGGTCAGGGTTTCCACAGAGTTCTCAGTTCTACAAGCATTTCATTCATGAATTCGATTACATGTAATTCATGAATTTTATGCAATTCTTCCGAAGCCTCTAAACGCTCAAATTGAGGGTTTCCACAGAGTTCTCAGTTCTGTGGAAAACAAATCAAAGTGCCTTAGATGTAGTAATGAATAAATGTGAAATTAAAGAATTGTCACTGACATATTAGCTAAATGTGCAAAATAGTTAAATCTCCCCAATACTGCGTGGCTCTTTAGGATTCTGGACTATACCATCCAATTATAAGGGAATTGTTGCCATTTTTGTCATTGACCAATAAAGTGGCAAAATTATAATTTAGCACAGTATTACCATTATTACTTTCAAATGGTGACTGCAAATTTATCCTCAAATGCCGAGGAAACAAAAAAAGAATGAACAAGATGAAATATGAAGAAAATGTTCCCTTTACATGCGTTTTACAGTTTCAGATCCAAAGAAGGCTTCCTTTCCGTCTTGCTTGAACCAGTAGGCTTCTCCTCAGTGAATATAAAAGGCTTCCTTTTCCTCTGGCTTGATTCAGTAGGTTTCTCCTCAGTTAATATATGGGCCTCAGATCCTTCTGCACCATCCAAAAGCGATTGAAAACGTGTGGGCATCCTTCCTAGATCATCAAAACCAGTCGAAATGGTCTCTGGGTTAACTGCACTCTGTGATATAGTTGAGGAATGAAGGCAACATAGGGCGAGGGTAGGAAGGCAACCGAGCAGTATGTTTATTGCGAAAAGGCAAATCATAAGTACCAGCTAAGTGCCTTGTCATGGTATCTGACGTCATGGAAGCAAATGTACTCTGATATAAGTGTACCAGACTGAGGAACAATTGGAACCGTGGGGAAAGGGTTGGAAAGAAAAGCTGTATGGTTGCTGTGAACAAGCAAGTCAGAATTACCAGCTAAGTGCCTTGTCATGGTATCTGACATCATGGAAGCAAATGTACTGTGTGATGCGACCGAGTCACGAAAGCTTGATATAAGTGGAGCAGACTGAGGTACAATTGGAACTGAGCAAATACTGTCCCTTAACTTTCATGGTTTAAGCATTGGTGGAATTCTGAATGGCGTCCACAATCATGGTTCAAACATGCAGATTATGATTCTGGGCAGAACTCTGCATGACGTATAATGACTTGATTCTAGCCAACAATACAAATGACATGTAATTAGCCCCAAATACATGAAGCCAGGACTAGAACCTTGGTGGTGAGTACAAAATGACAAAGTCCGGACCTTATATGTACCTTATATGCATTGCCTGCACTGTAGCCTCCCTTTCAAATTCTGAGTTCAGTGATGCATTCTTTGGGCAGATTCAATTAACAAAAAAGGCTTTCCGGGTTCAAAGGAAGTAGTCGATATCTGTTAACTTGCTCTCCAGTTGTCCGAGCTTCAGATTTTGAGGGTTGTTCATCAGGGTGAACAGCAGGAGCTTTATTCTCAGCTCTGTCAGGTTTGGTTTCCTCATGAGAAGGCGAAAGCGACTTCAAATCCACGTTGTTTTCCGACTGAATTTCCGACGTATTTTCACATGACATGTCTTTTAGTCTGTACCGTGCCAAGGATTTCATTCGGAGCAGTAGGATGAACAGTACCGTGCCAATGAAATTTGCATTCTGTAGAGTATTTTAACATTTTAACACTGTAAATCCATTCGAATACGATCTGCATTGGATCCTCCACTACGGAAATCCTCGACACCCAACAGAATAAACTCATTTCATGTGAAAATCCTTCTAAAATTGAGTCAGAAAACAAACTTGACAGAGCTGAGAATGAACAACGTCAAAATCTGAAGCTAAGACCATTGGAGAGCAAGTTAATAGTTGCCTGGTAGGACTACTTCATCTAAACTACGGAAGTCTTTCATGTCATTTGAATCGCCACAATGGCTGCCCAATGGGTGGATCACTGAACGCAGAATCAGAAAGAGAGGCTACAGTGCAGCACCCCAGATAAGGTATTGATACCCACTTGTTTTCCTCCTTGTTTAGCATTGGATTGAAGCCTCTGTTTTTGTTTTCTTTTAACTGTAGAAGGCCAACCATCTTGCCTTAATTGTTTTCATTTTAATGGTTGCCTCGCTAATCTGTTTGAAGTTTTAGAGACAGGGACCTATTATGTAGAGTAGATAAATTTTTAGCTATGTTTAAACAAATCAAATAATGGAGGTTGTTGCAGTTCAGAACAAATACGGTCAAAATCACAGTGTGGTATCTACAGAATGTGCTTTATTTTTGCAACAGCTTGTAAATCTATGGTGTTGAGATTTTCTGTTTGAAGTGAAATAGGCAGAAATCTGTGACAACAATAGAAAACCTGTTGCGGAAAATCTGTTGCGGGATTATCTCCAGGTTGTTGGGAGCAAATTAATGCATCCTAAATTTTATGTGAGAGCAGTTAGATTCTCTCTACTATAAAATAGGTTGTCATACGGATAGCTGAGAGAGAGTGTGAGAGTTTCATTGATGTAATCTCCAATTTGAATAATATATTGACAATGCCTATGTTTGGTGGATGTAGCCCACATTGGTTGGGTGAACCACTTTAAAACTGTCTTTTATATGATTGATTGAATGATGTGTTAATTCTGCTGTGTGTTTAATTTATGCTTCCTGTGCACCTGATCCAACAATTGGTATCAGAGCATGTTGGAATTGTTGGTGCAGACAGGATAGCCTGGATTGCCTGGAGGTTTTCATCATACATGGAGCCCTGGTGCCTGAAATGGATGGACCGCTGGCTGTCCTGGTGTGGAGCGCGGGTGCGTGGAAAGGCTGTGGGTAGAGCATGCTGAGACCTGTGCGTGCTGAGACCTGTGTGTGAAGCTGTGCGTGGTATGTTTTGCGTGGAGGTGTTGACCTGGTATGTTTTTCTGGTTCATAATAATACTGCTGCTGTGTAATATTGTTAAATGGTGCGTGGACTATTTTAAAGGTGCAGGAGAAACCTGCATAGTTTGAGAAAAGCATGTTTTGTATGGTCTACAAACGCGAGGAGACGGGAAATTCCCCTTGTGTCTATGTCCAGTGCGACGTCATACCTGTTCATATTTTTTGGATTTAAGTCAGAATTTTCTTTCGGTGGCTCCGCAGTAAATCATACCATGTTCTTGTTGTTTTCAAATGGGCATAACCATGCAAAATATCAAGAAATTGATAGGAATCAATTCAGTTCTATTCCATTTGTTGTACGGGAGACGGAATGTTTAAAGCGCAGTTATAAAAACAGTGGTGCTAATTATTCCATTTTTTAAAACAAAACAGTGACTCCTCATTTTTTTTATTAGCATGGAACAAAGCAGTTATAAAAAAAACGCAGGGGCACTCTATTTTTTGGCTGTGCATTTAAAAACCGCAGTTTAATAGAAGGCAGTTTTATAACTTCCATTTTTTTTTAAAAAGCGCACTTTAATAGAAGCCCAGTTTTAAAAATTCCGTTGATTTTCAAGACTAGGGTCCGTGATTGAGACTAGAAAGGAAAATTGATAAACACGCATTTTTTTTTGGAATTGAGTGGTGCAAATAAAAAACAAGTGTAAACAAGAAATTTTTTGTTTGTGAAGAGCAAACAAAAAAAATTTGTGAAGTGCAAAAGACAATTTTGAAACGCATAGGGAGATTTTTTGTGTAAAGGCAAAGGCAATTTTTTTTGTTCGTTGGATATTGGAGATTATTGTGTTTTTTGTTGATACAAATGGCGAAAACTCAAAGTGCCCGGTTCGAAATTGAGAAATTTAATGGCAAGAATAATTTTGAGATCTGGAAGGTGAAGATGCACGATCTGCTCGTTCAACAAAGTGTGGCGAAAGCACTGTTGGGGAAAAACAGAAGGCCTCCTTCCATGACGGAGGATGAATGGGATGAGATGGATGATAGAGCTCTGAGCGGAATTCGGTTATGTCTGGCGGCCGATGTTCTGTTCAACATTGTGTCAGAGAAAACCGCCGCAGGCGTGTGGTCGAAGATTGAGAAGCTCTACATGACGAAATCTTTGACAAATCGAATTCTCATGAAACGACAGCTTTACAGTTTGTGAATGAAAGAAGGTACCTCAATTGCTGATCACCTGAATGTTTTTAATACCTTGTTGGTGCAATTAAACAGTCTAGATGTAAAATTTGATTCAGAGGATAAGGCAATAACTCTATTATGTTCTTTGCCTGAATCCTGGGATCATTTTGTTACTTCCATAAGTTTTATTACATCAGATATTCTTGAGTTTGACGATGTTGTTGGAGCCTTGTTGGCTGAGGAGACAAGGAAGAGGTCGAATGCAGACACATCTACATCAGAGGTAATGATGGCCAGAGGGGACACTCCGGGGGAAAGCATAGCGACTCTCGTTCGAAGTCCAAAGGAAAGAAGCCTAAGGCGAAGTGCTGGCATTGTGGCAAGGCTGGACATCTAAAAAAGGATTGTTGGAAGCGAAAGCAGGCTGATAAAGAGGGCTCTTCGACAGAAAAGAAGGAAGCCAACACCACAGATACAGGTTCAGTTTCAGGTATGAGTGATGAGGTATTGTCTGTTAATGCTTCAAAACATGATCAACATTGGTTGTTAGATTCTAGGGCATCTAACCACGTGTATACATAAAGATTGGTTTAAAACATATAGATCAATTGATGATGGTGTTGTGTACATGGGTAATGATGTAACATGTAATATTGTTGGGATTGGAAGCATACAACTACAAATGTTTGATGGCACAACAAAAATATTAACTGATGTAAGGCATGTACCAGATTTAAGGAAAAATTTGATTTCATTAGGAGCACTTGATTCAAATGGATATAAAACTGTAATTCAAGGTGGAGTTATGAAAATCTATAAAGGTATCTTACTAGTGCTGAAGGCTAAGAAAGTAGGAAATCTATTTAAGTTAGAAGGTAGAACTGGGTCAGATCATGTGTCTGTGTCTGAACATGACAGTAGTTCCATTCACTTATGGCATCAAAGATTGGGGCATATGAGTGAAAGAGGATTGAAAATTTTGGCTGACCGAAAGTTACTTCCTAATCTAAGATCTGGAAAATTAGATTTCTGTAAACATTGTCTGTTTGGTAAACAAAGTAAACAAAAGTTTAAAACAGGCAAACATACTAGTAAAGGTATACTTGATTATATCCATTCAGATGTGTGGGGTCCAACTCCTACAGCTTCATATGGTGGTTCGTCTTATTTTGTATCATTCATTGATGACTTTTCTCGGAAAGTTTGGGTCTACATGTTGAAAAAGAAGTCTAATGTGTTTACAGTTTTCAAGCAGTTTAGAGCATTGGTAGAAAACAGCACTGATAGAACAATAAAATGTTTAAGAACTGACAATGGTGGTGAGTTTACTTCCAAAGAGTTTGACAGCTATTGCAAGGATGCAGGGATCAAGAGACATAAGACCACGGTTTATACTCCTGAGCAGAATGGAGTTGCTGAATGCATGAACAGGACTCTTCTAGAGAGAGCAAGGTGTATGCTGAGTAAGGCCGGGTTGCCGAAGGAGTTGTGGACGGAAGCAGTGGCAACTGCTTGTTATGTGATAAATCGATCTCCATCAACGGCAATAGACTACAAGGTTCCGCAAGAGGTATGGACAGGACACCCTTGTGACTATTCTAAACTCAGAGTGTTTGGTTGTGATGCATATGCTCTAGTGCCTAAACATCAGCGAACTAAATTAGATCCGAAATCGAAAAGGTATATCTTTGTTGGGTATGGTGATGGAACAAAGGGATTTAGATTGTGGGATCCTACTACCCGCAAAATCATCATCAACAGAGATGTAAGGTTTAATGAATCCTCTCTTGTACAGTTAGATGTAGATAGAAGATTGAAACAGGATGATGTATCTGATTTCCAGCATATTCAGTTTGACAGCTTTTCTAATGATAGTCATAATGACCATAGTTCAGATTCTAGTCATGAACAGGTTTCAGAATCAGATTATGAACAGGGTTCAGATGGAGGACATGAACAGGTCTCAGATGGCGATCATGAAGAAATTCCTACAGTTGATAGACAACCCATTGTGGAAGCACCAAAAACATACTTAAGGAGATCTACAAGGATCAAACGCCGTCCGAGAAGGTATGATGATTCAGTTGCTTTGATCGCTAATGATGATGAACCTTTGTGTTATCAGGACGCTGTAGAAGGTTCAAATAGTGACAAATGGAAAGCAGCCATGAAGGAAGAAATGATGGCCTTGAGTAAAAACGGCACATGGGATTTGGTGGAGCTTCCGAAAGGCAGGAAAACTGTGGGATGCAAGTGGGTGTTCAAGCTGAAACGGGGTGTGAATGATACGGAAGACATGTACAAAGCTCGGCTGGTTGCAAAAAGGTTTTCTCAGAAAGCTGGCATAGACTTTCATGAGATTTTTTCACCAGTGGTTAAAATTGTTTCAATTAGAATTGTGTTAGCATTAGTGGCTTTGTTTGATTTGGAGTTGCAGCAGTTAGATGTTAAAACTGCATTTCTACATGGTGATTTAGATGAGGAAATATATGTGGAACAACCGGAAGGGTTTGTTCAGCATCGCAATGCGAAATTTGTCTGCAGGCTCAAGAAGTCATTATATGGCCTGAAGCAGTCGCCTCGGCAATGGTATAAGAAGTTTGATTCTTTCATGTTGAGTCAAAAATATGTTAGAAGTGAATATGATCATTGTGTTTATTTCAAACAATTGAATAATGGCATGTTCATTATCTTAGTGTTATATGTTGATGATATGCTTTTAGCAAGCAAAAGCATTGAAGAAATCAACAGGTTGAAGACTCAGATGGCAAGGACGTTTGAAATGAAAGATCTAGGAGCCGCAAGACAGATTTTTGGCATGGAGATTTTCAGAGACAGGGGCAATGGTAAGCTGTGGCTATCACAACAGAAGTA
>APFE030632885.1:2710-49587 GCA_000404065.3 Pinus taeda | reverse complement strand
TTCTTCACAAGATTCCTTGATGAAGACATGAAGCAAGAATTATCCACCATGATGGATATGGTACGAGAAATGTATGAGGAAGGAAGGAAGAGCAACATACATAGAAATCAGTTGAATTCCATGAAGGAAGAGAATTAGTTTCTTGCTGACAAATTGCAGGAAATGAAGAGGCAACTTCATATTGCAAATATGAACCTGAAAAGGATTCATGAGTTGGAAACACAAATATTTGTTGCCCAAGAATCCTTAGTGAAGTACCAGCTTGAAGAAGAGGTAAGCCATTCCAGTTTGTCTTCAAATTCTTCTGAGAATGCTTGTATTGGTTCTTTTGAGAAACAAACTAAAGGAACATGTTCCAAGCTAATGTCCTAGATGGGATATGAGGAAAGGGCTTGGGAAAGCATGCACAAAGTATTGTTGAACCAATAATGGTTGAGGAAAGGCCCAAGTATTCGGGTCTTGGCTATGGAAAGCCTTATGGAGATAGTTCCAAAGCTACCATGAAATCCATTCAAACAGCCCCAAGAAGGAGTTTCATTTCATGTCCTCTACCTCAGAAATGTGAAGGTTGTATCCAAGCGGTGTTGGGTTGTGTTATATTCTTTCCACATAGTTCACAGGGGGTTTGAGGGGTACCCGTAACCCCACTTTATGGGGTCCGGGGCAGCGCCCCCGAAAATTTTTGGTTTTGGACCCTATGTTAGGTTGGGCGGACCTACCTATGGTTTTGTGCATGATTTTTGCACATGTTTTTTGGACGCGATGGCTTTCGGTCCATGGTTTTGGATGCGATGGTTTTCGGTCCATGGTATTGGATGCTTCGGCATGTATAAATATGTATTGTAACATTGAAAGGAATATAATGAAAAATCAAGCTGGTAGTCCCGCTTTTGGGATCTAGGGGAAAATCTCTGTGCATATGTGTTTTTATGTGGTTATGCTCTCGCATTTTTATTTTTCTTGTGATTTAGAATTTGTATGCAGGTAATTTCTGTACGGGGTTAAAACCTACATTTGGTATCAGAGCTGTTTTGGCTTCAAGGGGACGCCTTTGTTGCTGAGGGTTTCGCTCGGGCCTGTGGTAGACCCTGTTCAGTGGGAGATCTGCGAGATCGATTCTGGTGGTGAAAGAAGATGGCGAGCAGCGGAAAGATAGAGATTGAGAAGTTCAATGGTCAGAGTTTTGAGTTGTGGAAACTCAAGATGGAGGATCTGTTCGTGGATAAAGATCAGTGGATCGCGGTAGATCCGGGTACTAAACCAACGGGAGTGCCGATGAAGAATGGAAGAAGTTGGATCGAAATGCAAAGAGCATAATATGATTGTGTGTCTTAGATTCAGTATTGTTGAATGTACATCCTTAATTATTCTTATGTCCATTGTTAAAAAATGTTATTTTTTAGAAACAATTATTTCATGTGGATTGAAAAATTAATTAAGGATGTATAAATATGTATATTATCTAAAATTCAAACTATTGACTTTTTAATTTAAAAACGCAAAACAATAAAAACCCCCTTAAAAAAACAAAAAAAAATTAAGATAGAGAACAAGAAAATATGAATAAGATGACGACTTCAAAAACTATCAAATTTAGAAAATAATTTTTCACATTTCACACACTAGAAAATTAAAGTAAAAAAATAGGTCTTTAAAAAAAAGGTGTGATGTAGAATACTTACTTTTTAAAATCAGCATGAAAATCACTACCATTCTAAAACTTGATTTCATCCTTGAACATGAAAAAAATTAAAGTTCCAAAAACCATGTTCTAAAAAAAACGTGTATTCTGCATCACCACTTTTGAAAATCGGGTCATTTTTTTGCTATCTCTACGAAACGGGTAACAGTATCAGTTCCCCTTTCAAAGTTTACATTGTTTACAAAACACTGGCTTACTTATGGCAGAAAACCAATGAGATCTTAGGGCCTTCTCCTTGGGTTTCAAATCCTCATGATAAATGCCCACCTATTGAAGATATATATACAATCATATGATATGATCCCTCCAGTGTAACCAATCCAACAAGTGGCTACATACTTGAATCTTGCTCACACTTTCCTTGAGCAGGAAAAAAGACCAAAGATAAGCAACTCAAGTGTCCATTGAACATGTGTACATGATCCATAAATACAAGAAAAATCATCTTCCTAGATGGCTACAAAAAATTGGAAATAGGGTCTTCAATAATCTGGAACATTACCATGTCTTGAAAGTCAACAGAAATACAAGGACACCCTTCATTTTCCAATGCAAAATTTTTGTCAGGATGAAAGAAGAAAATATGTTCATGAAAATTTTGATTCACATCAAGGGAAAGGCAAAATTTTTCAAGAAAATCCGTGTTTGAGGTAGCCATATTATCAATAGATTTTTTTTCACATCCATAAGATCTGGGACAAACTGCTCTTCTTTAACAGACTCTTTGTTTTCTGAAGCTGAAGGAAGATCATCTTGTGCAAGAGGCTCTAAAACAACCTCTTCTATTTCACTACTTTCCTGCAACTCATGATTGTCAAATTTAAGTCTAACATCCTCAAAATATGAAGCTACATATATGAATGTTGCTTCATGTAAATTTGGATTGAAAGTTTCTTGAGCAATAGATTCATCAAATATTTGGAAAATATTACGTACAATATACACTTCCACAACTGGTACAACAATATGTGATTCTATATCACATACCCTTTTAATCCCATCATCTTGGGCTGCATTTTCATGCTATTGTTGCTCATTACTTTCAAACTCAATGGATGAATGATGACTCTCTTGGGTCTTATTGCAAACCAACTCAGAATTAGGATCTTTATCAAGGAAAGGAGAGCATTTGAAATGACCAATATCATATGTGTCTTGTCCGTAAAGGTTGCTAAACTCTACTAGTTCTCCCTCATGATCATAAGATTGTTGTGAATTGTAATCAACTGCAAAAGATGGAAGATGATTGTCATCATTAAGATCTTGCTCAATTTCACTATCATCCAAGGGAAAACACCTATCCTTCTTGGTGATGGAACGGGTTCTGATACAAAGCCTCTAGGATCTCTTCATCCATGAACTCTTCATCACCATTAGAATTCTCTAGATTTTGATTGAAAACCTCAAAATGTTCACAACAATCCTCAAGAAATGAGAAAGAAGGATGAGACTCTCTATATTTCTCAAAAACTGCTAAATGAAAATCTTTAAGAGAATAAATACTAGCAGATGGAAGACCTTCATACCAAGATCGTGACAATCCTCATGAAATTGAACCTTTAGCTTATGCACATGCATGTCAAATTTAAACAAGTGAAGAGAAGCATCAACTCCTTCCTTGTCTTTGAACTTCGGAAAATAAGTCTTCCAATCTACACAAGGCATGTGGTTCAGAAAACCCATAATGTAATCTCGTTTTGAAGGAGAATACCTTCTGGATAAAAAACTCATCTCAATTTCTGGATCCTGTTGCTAGTGGAGCCTTTAGATCAAGTTGGAGTTGCCAGGTGAATGGTTCAGCCCTCTATGTGTTTGACTACTATCCACCATCAGCAATTCAGTTCTAAACTTTGATGATCTTTTCTGGTGAATATGAAATTTTTTGCGTTCCCTAGTAGAGTCGCAAAAAATGTTAGCACTCCTCGGTGTCCCAAGGCTGGGAAAGGAAGCCAAGGAGGTAACCTCAAACCAATATTTAGACTTGGTAGCGAACCCTACCAAATTAGAGAGGGCTCTCTCAAGAATCTCACAGCCAATGAAATGACTGGAGAGGGAATTCAAATGTTAAGCTAGATATTACGCTCAATGGTGTTTGATTTTAAAGTTTTCAGGGTGAAGCTCATAGATCTAGGAACTAGGCTAAGGTTTCTAATGATTATTTGCAGAGATATAATGGGGAAAGGTAGGCATGGTCAGTGACATAAATAGGTTTTCGGGGTGGTGCAAAGATGAAAATATATAAGATTAGAATGAGCATGTAATAATGATTTCATTCATCAAGAAGAAAGAACACTAGCATGAAAATATTAACAAAACAGAGCATATCACCTATGAAATTTGTTTCAAAGTCATGAGATGATCACAAAAAAGCATAGAGATGGTAGGAAAAGAAATATCAGAGAAAAAACTATCACATAAACACACCACAAGAATCCCAAGATAATAACTGCAAATGTCTATTATATTACTGCAAAATATACACTATCTCCAAAGCTATGATTCAGAAACATCCAACCCACAATACTTCAAAATATGATGTATTTATACAATTATTTGCAAAAATAAACATCTTGAAACATAATTCAATATTTGTTACAAAAATTATAAAAATAGATCAAAACTGCTAAAAATATCATTTGGCTAAGCTCTCGTGTTGTTCTGGGCATTCTGGTGTAACTGAGGCCTCGAACAAACACTGTTGTTAATCCTGTTGGCTGATGAATTGCGCTGTTGTTACACTTTTTACTGCATTCGGTTCTAAAAACTGTTGTAATGAATTTGCAATGCTCTATCTTTTTGCCGCTTAAAACATGTTTAAAGGCTCCTCATTGTCCTCTGAGCGGCGGTGAAATGAGTGATCTGGTGCTCTGTGAATGGAGCCCCTGAGCCGACGTGGAGGTGGGGTTGGGATCGTTGGCGGGAGAGAGTGTGAGGATAAGTAGTTTTCGGAGGGGGTTAGGAGTGGTATAGACTATTGAGAGGGGGGGGGGGGGGGTGAGAAGTGGTGTGAGAGAGACATGTAGCAGCACGGCCCTGCGGGGAAAGCACTTTTTCGGACCCCCCCGACCGATAAATGGAAACATGGCAAGGGGGTAGAAAAGGCCTGGGTGCCATCCAATGAAAAAGGTGATGCGATCATGAGCAGGGATATGCACGCCATTTAAACAAGACTTTCTATTGGGTGGAACTGATAACCTCTTTAAATACAACTCTATAACTTATTGCATCCCCCAAGCTTTCTTGCATCACAATTAGAGAGGGTACATGGGAGTGGAACTATAAACCCAAACCCAAAAATCCTTTCAAACCCATTATATAAATTATTGCGTTCGCCGGGGTTTTCGCTTGATCTTAGTCGCATCGAGGAGAGGGACCTTTACCTTGTTCCATAGTAATTTATCGACAGACCAAACTTGAAGCTATAACAAATTTTAACATAAAAAACGTTCCGTCCTGAGGGCTCTTACCACATCACAGTTGCATCTGGGAGAAGGGCCTTGTGGGGGGGGGGGGGGGACTTAAGATTGGTGTAATCCCTGATTGGGATATTGCAATCGGCAGGGGAGATTTATCGAAATCAGTGAGAACTATCAGAGAGCAGGACTTAATAGCAGAGGAGCATGCCGTATGCAATATGGTGACATGTGGCCTGTAGGCCCAGTTTATTGCAGCGGGAAGAAGTAGAAGCGTAAATGATTTCAGGAAATGTAACAATGTATTAACAAAAGGAACAAAGGTATGGATGAGGGATGAGAGTTAACAACAATAGCATAAGGATAGAGTTAAAATGGTTTTTGGTTTAAATTTTAAATGGGTTACTGCGGCTAGAGTTTTAAATCGGATAACAGTGGAATGGAACAGTGGCTAGAGTTGGACTATGAGATGGAACTTTAGACCTTTGCAGTATGAATGACCTATAATTGACAAATGATCAAATTTTATTTGAAATATAACAATTTGACCTAATAACTGTATCAACAACTTTGAAAGAGCACATTTGATCATTGGTGAGTGACAAGACTGAAAGACACTAACAAAAGGAAGTTGGGAAAGAGTGTGAAGGACCTTTCTAAGCTTATATCTCCTTAGTAGACCATCTTGCACCAAACTAGTGGTCTATAGAAAATTTGTAATGTAATTTTCTTTGTGCAGACAATTTAGAGGAATTGATGGCAATGAAAGGAGGGTGTTAAGGGAGATGGTGTGCATGAAATGGAAATGATTCTATTGTGCCCTACAATCTAATAGATTTTACCCACACACAAAGTGACTATTCAACTAACAAAACGTCATGACTTAAAAGAGTGCTAAAAATACTAATTGTAGAAAACCAAAATGAAAAGGAAAGGATGAGTTGAATTTTAACTAAGATCTAACTATTGGATCAAAAGAAAGACTATATTTTTGTCATTGTCCTTACAAATATTACAACTAAAATTCTCAAGAGAAATGATTGATAAATCTGTGGGAGAAAAACTTTTTCATATAAATTTTTTTTTCCAAAAAGATACACAACTAAGATAAGTACAAAAAAAAAATGCATAACAAATAGATACAAAAGAGAGGCTTGAGTGTTTGGGTTCGGCCCTAACCCAAGGGAACTCATCTCCCTTAAAACACACTCATACTGAAGGCAACACAATTATTTTCATTGACCTTATAAATTATTCAAGTACATAAATAGGCAATGGAAATAACAAGTAGCAATCTCTATCTCTAATAGTCACTATCTTCCTCTAAAAAGTCGAATCCTACTGAGATTTTATGATCCTTTATTTATATAAAAATGAGTGAGGGGAAACCTCCTTGGAGCGAGCACTGCTTCCCTCCAGAACCGCTATAAAAGTGGATGTAGTATCCTGAGATTCTCGTAGTCATTGAGTGTAGTAATTTCCCAATATCTAGCCAAGTTGTAGGTGACTTAATGAAGGGAACAAACCAAACATAATTCTTCACAATAACGATCATTTTCCTGCACATTTAATATGTTAAGCTACATGATATGGAAAATATTCCTTAAATGAACATATTATAGCTGAAAAGGATGTCATCAAATGCAAAAAGAGAGATAAAAAATGTTGAAGGATGGCTAGGTGGGCCTTGATTTGTACTTATTTAATCATACCCCCCTGTTGAAAGTGTTGATCATCATCTAAGCAACTTATTCACCTAATTTCATCTCATTCATGGCCCTGGTGGCCTCATTGACATCCCAAGGCACCTAAGATGGAATTCCCTCTTTAGGTTGGAAACCTACATTCTTTTCTATTTCTGCCCAATCTCTTTATTCTTCTACCTACTCTCTTCTTTTCTATAGCCCCAATAGGAAAGGAGGGATGAATTTAAGCACAATCTAATTGATTTTCAGCCTCTGAACTATTCTCTTGTATAAGGATTTCTTGTCCAAGGCATTTCATAGTCTTTTTGGAGAGTGGTATTCTTTGATTCTTAGGCTATGTGGTAAAGTGTGCCACCTCCTTTGACATGCCTATAAGCTCTCAATCTCTATCTAGTAACCTGAAAGCATCTTCAAAGTGCATGATGGATTATTCTTTCTTCTCCATGTAGGATGGTTCCAATCTAGGATCTCCAACAAGGAATCTATGATTGCTGGTGACAAGATGAGATCCTCTAAATTTTGCTCTAATCCATTATGGTTCATTTTCCTCTCTAGCCATGACCCTTTTGATCTCCTATGGGTCCTAGCCCTTTCTTCCTCCAACTCAAATAGAAGTGGAACTACAAATTTGGAAGGGATCATTTTCCCTTATTTAATAAATTTATAATAAGACCTAAGGGTAGGTTGAGGATATGTCTCTTGTAGGGTTATATTTCACTCTTGTAACCCCTCAAATCCTTCTTTTTGTTGTGCAATACCTTCCTGTAGCACTGCTCTACCTTCTTGTAGCAATGCCCTGCCTTCCTGTAACATAGAAGATCCCTCTTTTAGCTTGAGGGTTTTTTAGTAATCTTGGTCCCCCTCATGCTTTCTTTCTTCTATGAGGTTTGTGGTTGTTTTCCTTTGGCTTTTATGGAGGTTATCTCTTCATATTGTTTCTTATTTTTATCTAATTCTCCTACTTGGTGGCTAGTTAACCCTTTAGTGGTGATGGGGGTTGTTGAGGATGGATGCAACTTTCCTTTCTTAATTTTGTTTCTCCTCCTACTCTTGAAATACAAAGGGCCTTACCTTGGCCTCCTCCCCTTGGGTTTGACTAGTGTACTCAAGGCTGCGAGGGTGACATCAACTTCTTCTCTAGTATTCCCTTCTTAAACACTTCTCTATTACTATTTTCTTCTCCTCTTCTAAGGTATGGAAGATGTCCCTATGATCTCTAGAGTTCCTTTTTGTCCAGTTTGTGTCACAAGATGCTTAGTTGAGTCTTTCTCAAGTACTGTTGTTTCAGTAGGTGCCTCTATTCTTTCTTCTTCTTCCATTAATTTATTTTATGGTTTTTGTTTTGGTACATATTCTTCTACTCCAACCTATTTCTCTTCTTCACTATACTATTGTCTCCATCTTCTTTTTATTCTCAAACTTCTTCTTTTGTAGATCCATTATTTGTTTTTGTTTCTCCAAGTTCTAATCGGGCTTCTGCTTGTGTCTCAAGGAAAGCCTCCCTATCCATGTCCACAAATTCTGTTCATGATATAGGTTTTTTAACACTCTCAAGAGCATCTACGACAATTAGCCTTATGAGCACATGGTGAGCCATATATTGATGATTTCATCCTCTTATTCTTTAGCTCATCTCTGTGATGGACTGTAAAAGAAAATGGGGAATGTTTAATTTGTCATGGATAGGTAAATTTATCTGGAACCTCAACTAGTAGAGAAGCCTAAACTAATAGGCATATACACCACTAATTATCCCCTCACAAGATATGTATTTCAAAATATTGTACGCTACCTCATCCTAGGGATAGGGTAGAATTTCTCTTCAACCCCATTGTTGTCTTCAATTGACTATTCTCCATGGAGGAAAATATTATTAGTTGTGATAGCCTTTGTTATTTATTCCTTGCTCCAACTTACTCCTAAGGGAAGCAAAATTACACTATTGATGACTTATTCATTCAAATGGATGACGAGCCCTCTTAGAATGGTAATGACCTCATTTTCTCCCTGTGGTTGGAGGCCTACAAAAAAATCTTGAGTAATCTCATCATTGAATCCCTTGAGCTTTTCAAATAACCCTAACCATTGATGATTGGAAAAGAGATATTTGGCAGCAGGGTGTTGGTGAACTCTTGCTGACTCTTTGGGATATATCTAATTAAATAACCACACCCCCGGCCCCCCCCCCCTACCCACAGTTTTTAACACTGATCTCTCAAAGTTGGCAAGAAAATTTTCCCTCTCTACTATAAGTTTTGGAGATTTCTGTGCAATTAGGGTTTACAAGACAAAGGTAAAAAGAACAGTTTGTTTATACTACCTAGAAGAGGGTGGATTTCATGCTCATCTAAAAAAAATTAAATTCCATTTCTTATCATGCTCAGTTCAAAAGAAACATCCACACTTCATTTCCTTTTCCTTCTCAAACTTTTATCAAAAAATTCCTACAGGATGTGCTGTTGAAAAATTGAAACATTTTGCAGGCTTCTTGTCCATAGGTGGCAAGGAAAAATATGTACTTACCCTTCCTTTGGATGTTCCTCTTCAAATTATAGGGTCTTTGAGCTCTTTTTTAGTTCTCTAGACTTTCATGTAGCACTTTGAAATGATCCTATAACACACTATCTCGATCTTGTAGTAGTGTGTCTCAATCATGTAGCAACACTTTCTAGTTTTTGTAGCCTCTTCTATAGTGGTCTATAAAGACGATAGCATAGGTAGCTTGAATCCCAATGATAGTGGTGAGCTCCTTTCCTTTTAAAATATGATTTTTATGCAAAATGAGGCTTGGGCCTAACTTAAACGATTAGAGGTTAGGTGGTTGGCTCAACGCATTGTATGATATTCCCCCCACCTACCACCTTTTCAAACCAACCATAGGCACACTGCCCCACCCAACATGGGCATCAAATTTTTTATTTTTTCTTTTCCACACTTGTGATGGGAGAAGAAAACTCTAGTTAACTATAGAGGGTGGTCGAGACTGTTGAACCAACCTTGGCTTATAAAACCTAATTTCTCATGAATTGATAAAAAAATTTAAACTAAGATGCACTCTAGGGGAAAGGTTAGGAACTCACATACCTATGCCTACTTGATACATGGATGAGAGTGTTTGAATTTCCTTAGAGGTGCAACTTGTTGTCTTCATTGCTCCATATAGTGGCTTGAATTTTTTTGAGTGTCCTTTGCTGATTAAAGTTTTATGATGCAGGTCCTTCAATATACAAGTGCCATTGTGGATCAAATACTATTTTTGTTGAACAAGGATTCTGTAGTAGTATGCAGGGGATCCTTTAGCTACTCAGGACTAATGTCAGAGTCTTCTAATGCTTCATGGTGATTATATTTCTTGATATGGTGCCTTGAATGTGGTCTTGTAGGGTATGTGCAAGCTCCTATAGGATTGTGTATCTTCCTGTAGTAGTCACACAACTCTTATAGGACCACAATTTTCTCCAAGTGTTGCTTCAAAAAAATACTGATAATTCATAAGGAAGCTATTGATGGTGGTCAAAGAACATTTGATGGAAGAGGTGGAAAAATGGATGAAGGACGATGATTTTGATGGACAAAGATGGGAACAAAGGTGGGAAAAGTTTCAACTCATGTGGTGGATGGATGAAAGGGTTGTTGTGGGATCCCCTCCCCTATTCTTGAGTGAAAAAAATTCAAACTTATCCTTCTTTTTATGTTGATCAATAGCATGTAGTAGTTCTGGGACAATCTTGTAGCAATTCATGACATTAACGAAATTAGGTGAGAAAGGCCATCTAATGATGTGGAACTCTTGGGGAAAGTCAATGGAGGGATGAAGTGGACACAAATAGCTAATTGGGATAGTGGGGAGGTGAATTTAGATGCTGCTCCTATGACTATGTTGCCCTGTATTGACTGTCACTGGAACCTTGTTGTGCCTGTAGAAATAATGGATGAAGTAAAGGTTCCTTTTGTTTTTTTTTTTTTTTTTTTTTGTCTTTTAGACATATAGGCTACCTCAAAGGAGGTTTTCAACCCACTAGGCCTTTCCTAGGTGCCTCATGGAGGTTTTCACCTGGGGATGTTTTTTTTTTTCTTTTTTTGTGTTTTTTTTCAGACTCCTAGAACCCAAGAGCTTGCCTCAGGTGCCTCATGGAGGTTTTCACTTGAGATTTTTTCTTCTTTTTCTCTTTTTTCCCCTTTTTCTGTTTTTTTGAACTTATTCTCTTGTTCTTCAAGGGATGAATGGATTGGGGGCTGTGAGGCTCCTAATCACATTCATTTATTTGTTGATTGGTCTGGTAAACTCGTCCTTTGGCAAGGGATTCTTGTACAATTTCAACTTATAACCATTGAATATGAGTATGATCTTTTCCTCATCAATTGTTCTGATTTGAGAAAAGCCATTTTCATGGCATTTTTCCACTAAGTAGGGACCTAGCCATCTGGTCATAAGCTTCCCCTTGAAGTCCTTAAATCTGGAATCATACCAGAGGGCCTAATCGTCCTCTTAGAAGGTTCTTTCCTTGATGTGCTTTTCGTTCCAATCCTTTCTCCGCAATTGAATAATTTTAGTATGCATAAGAGAATGCAACCTGACTTCATCAAGGGAATTCAGCTGCTGCAACCTCTCCTCTTGAGCTTTGGTGATGTCTAGATCAAGTTGTGCTACCATTCTCCTGGTTTTGTATTCAAATTCAATGGACATCAATGCTTTCTTACCATAAACCATCTAAAAGGTGGCCAAGCTAGTGGTGTTCTTCCATGTAGTATTGTAAGCCCAAGTGGCCTCCACAAGCCTAGCTTCCCAATATATATTGTTGTTGCTAGCAACCTTGGTCAAAATGCCTTCTAACACTATATCAATCAATTCCACTTGCCCATTTTATTAAGGATTGTAGGGAGTGGAATTCCTATTCTTGATGTGATGCTGCTTCATTATCCCTTCTATTAGATTGAAGTGAATTTATTCCCTTGGTCAATGACCAACTCTCTTGGGAAACCAAACTTATAAAAGATGTCATACCTAAAGAACTCTTCCACCTCCTGTTCTATTTCTACTTTGAATGTATTCACTTCAGTCCACTTTTTCAAATACTTAGAGCATATAATGATGCACATTTTTTGTCCAGATGGGGGTCAATAGGCCCAATGAAAACCATGCCCCACTTCGCAAATGGATCAAGAGTCAATAAAGGTCATAGTGGAATCTCAATCCTTTGTGTGTGATTTACCATATTCTTGCATTCATCACATCAAGTATTGTACCTCCTGACATCTTGTGTAGGGTAGGCTAATAGTATCCTGCTTAGAGAATTTTGAAGGTTGTTCTCTTGGATACAAAATAGACCCCACAAGGTCCATCATGGTATGATGAGAGGATATCAAATACCTAAAATTCCCTTACACACCTCACTAAAATATAATTTGGCTCCAATATGAAAAGGTTACCCCTAATCCAAGTGTAAGAGGTGCTTTTCCTAACAATTTCGCTCTTTTCCTTGGAGTAAAGATTAGGAGGAACTTGTCAAGTAATCAATAAGTTTTTTTTGTTAGAAAACCTTTAACAACCCCAGGTTAAAAGTTCATGTAATAAAGGTTAATAAAGGAAAAATAAGACCAAGGTCATGGGATAGATATTCCAAGATGAATATTGGAAAAACATCCTAGTGGTTGTCACTTTCAGTTTATTTATCGCTAAGTAAATTGAAAAAGACATTGGAAAAGAATTGAGGCATTATTTGACATTTTATTTATGAAAATAAATGAAACTAGGAGAAAAGGGAGATGAAGGGTCACAATTTTTTCTCAAGAGAGAAATTGAAGGAAAATGAAGAAATTAGAGGCATCAATAATAACAAGTTATTAGATGATCAATTTTGAGCCTTTTGTTAGTTTTTATCTGGAAATAGTTTCAAGGAGAGAGAGAAGAGCACTAAGAGGAGAAAGAAAAAAACCAAAGTAAAGACAAGGAAAGAAAAGTACAGAAAATGACAAGCAAGGACAAGAAAGGGAGCAAGGAGAAGGTTGGATTATAGCTTTAGTAGGAAGATTTTGTAGGTAACAGGGTGCATGTGTGATTTCCTAGTTGATTGTGAATGCATGGTACATGCATTGGTTTATTTGGTTCATTTTATGTCATTGGTATGGGTTTTTCTAGGTTTAACAGTGGTTTCAATATTTCATTTCCATTTCTTGGACAACCATGGTGTGACGGGATTCTTTTCTAGTTGAGCTTTGGATTGGCAGAAGGTTTTGGAACTAGGTGAGGTGGTCTTAGGAAAATTCCCAAGTTTTGGGAGTGGAGTTGGTTTAATCTCCGGGAATCCATCAACATGTGGGTGGAGACATGCAAATCCCTCATGCAAATGGTTAAGAAACTCTAAGGCATCCAGGCTTGTTTGGGTTTCGTGATCTCTTGACTAGTTTTGGAAAGATCGCGATAGCCTGAGGGTGGAGGTGATTTAATCTTCGGGAAGCATTGGGTGTTTATGTCTTGAGATCCCACATTCATGCTTAGAGTATGGCATAGAAGTGATTGGCTGAAAGAAATATTTGGTTCAGCTCAATATATGGTCAGGTGGTATGTGGAAGTCCCTGACTTGGTTTGCCTTTGCATAAGTTAATAAGAGCTATTTTCCTATTGTAATTTATGAGCACATGTACTTGTTATTATGGTGATTTGATAATTATTTTGTCACGGTTAATAATCTAGTTATATGCTGGTTATAAGCATGGATATGTAATGTGCTCTAGCTATGGATTTGTTAAGGATTTGATAAGTATTTGATGGTTAATTATTGCATGGGCTAACATGTGTTATTGAAGTTATTATGAGAAGGCATTAGACCTTCTTGATGATTCTTAGATAAGTTTCAGATTCTTATGATCAGATATGCATTCATGATTGGTAGATTACATGTTCATTATATGTTTGATGAAAATAATTTCATGATTAACCCTGATTATGTCAATTTCTTGTTCAAGTTTTCTATGTTTAGCATGGTCCTTAAGTCATTTATCATTTTGAGAAGTCTCAGGTAAATCTGGGAAGGGGTCTGGAGGTTGGCCTATAATTGTGGCTTAGATCTCAGGACTAAAGGTAATGGACTGAGTGATTTAGGTCATAACCACATGGAGAAAGGATTGTGATTGCGGTTGGAGGCCTTCAACCACATGCAGGTAGTGTCAAGTGTGTGGTTGGTATTCTAGGTCACAGAAACAAAGTTCCAACTCAGGGAATGACCACCTAGGGCGTTTCTTCAATTCCTAGGTGATCTGTAGTCCTTGTAGGATGTTTGTTTGTGGTCAGTAAGTCTCAGTTGTAGGCCCCACTTCCTTAACTAAAGTAGGAGGCTAGGTCATGTCATAGTGGCACTCTGTTTCACATTTACCTGGATGTTTTGTAAAAGCGGGTAAATTTGGGAGGGGACATTACAAATTGGTATCAGAGCATGGTTCAAATACCTGGACTGGATGGGATAGATGCATGTCATTATGCATGCATTGTCATGGTTATGGTTATTGTGCATGAGGTCATTATGCACAGTTAGTATTATCATGCATGATGTCAACATATTGATATGATCATGTATATGTATGTATTGTGAAAATCTGGACTGATTTTGCAAATGAGATAGCCTCCCTTGAACTTCACTAAGGTATGATTGTTATGATTATATTTTTTTTATCAAACATGGCATGTTTGTAGGAAGAAGAAGATCAAAGATGACTAGGAGAATGGTGGATGGAAATTCACTAGACTCTGCTTATAGATCACATGATTAGCCAAGAGATGAGTACTCTCTTGACGTAGAAGATACCTTGAGAAGTTTAAAGGCATGAATCAGAAGTTGCAAGGTGGATAATGACAAAATCATTTAGTCAAAGGAAAGTCTTGCTAGGGCATATGAGAAACAAGTAGAAATAAATGCAGTTATCCTTCAAAGTTTTCTATATTTACAGAAACAGGGATAAACATAGATCAGTTATGGACAAGAGGACAAGACTAGTGGGGCATATGGTAGCGGGTTTCATGGAGAGCATAGGTTGGATAGGGATGATACAGTCAGAGACAGTAGGTTCTTGGATACACTTGACAGGAGAGGTATTGGTTATGGGTTCTATTCTATTTCTGGTTTAGATAGGTATCATGGTCATCATCACTACTATCCTCACAGGAGGAGTCAGAGGGAATACTTTCCAGATGAGTTCATGAAAGCCAAGCCTCATACATTTGATGGAAATATGAAGAGACTGGAAGATGCAGAGGCATGGTTGCTTGGGATGAAGAAGTTCTTTGAGATGCATTACTATACAAAGAACATGAAGGACATTATAACTATTTTCAATACCAAAGGGAAAGAAAAAATATGGTGGGAAGATGTGAAACGTGTGAGAGGAATCAAGAAAAATGAGTTGAGTTGGCATGAATTCAAGAGACTTTTCCAAAATAACTATTTGTCACAGAGATACTATGATAGTAAGGTTAAGGAGTTCTATGAGTTGAATATGGGATCTATGAAAAACGAGGAGTGCATGAGTAAGTTCCTGAAGTTCTTGAGGTATGTGCCTTACCTAAAGGACGAGAAGACAAAGGTTCAGAGATTTATCAATGAACTGCCATTAAAATTCAAAGATTGGATTGAGTATGATGAGCTTCGATCACTGAGGAAGTTATTGGGAAGTTTAAGCACTATTATGAGAAATCAAAGCACAAGAATGAGTCTAAACGAGATTGGAAAGTGAATGATAAGACTAAAGGAAAGTGGCCACTGAAGCAAGCAAGATCTCAAGATGTAGGTGAGAAAGAAAATGTTGTTCTTTACAAGAAGTTTAATGCGGTAGAGAAGGGACATGGACCTTAGCTTTGAGAGTAGTAGAATAAAGGTAGAGCTAGGGAACCATTACAGTGTTGGATATGTGGCAAGGATCATCACAGGAAATATTTTCCATTGTATCAGCATGGTAGACCTCAGATCTACAGTGCTCAGATGGCACAGATAGTTGAAGATGTTGGCCACAACATTCCTCAAATCTATGCATAATTTGACAACAAGAAGTCAGATCACCATACATCCATTATTGAGATGGAAGGTAAACTTTATTGGCAAGTTGTTTCCATTTTGATTGACACTATATCTAATTATTGTTATGATAACCCTAACCAAGTGGATAAGTGTGGTTTAAGAAAATAAGTGCATGTAGAGTCTTGGTTGGTGTAGTTGGCTATAGGTACTAAGAAATGAGTTCATCATTGGGTGAGAGCTTGTGCATTTGAGCTAAAACGTATGCTTACGTAAACGCATATGATTGTGCTTCATATGTGTTCGTACATTATTCTTATGGGTATGGATTGTTTGTACCTTCACGAGACTAAGGTAGATTGCTAGGAGAAGTCTATTGAATGCTTGGATATGATGGAGAGAAGAGAATATTGTAGGGTAATAAGAAGCCTACGTCAATGAGAATGGTTACAACTATGCAGGAAAAGTGCAGTTGTAGTAAAGGGTGTGTATTATTTGTAGCGCATGTTTCTAGTGACAAAGGGAAGGATGTTGAGGATTTTGAACTGTTGAAGGGAGATCCAATTTTGCAGTAGTTTTAGGATGTATTTCCAGCAGAGATTTTAGTGTTACTACCTCACAGGGAAGTAGAATTTTCTATTGAGTTGGTACCATGGGTAGCACCAACATCAAAGGCACCTTAGAGGATGACCACTCCAGATTTAGTGGAATTGAAGTTGCAATTGAAAGGAATTCTTAACAAGAGATACATTAGTACAAGTGTGTTGCCTTGGGGTGCTCCAATGTTGTTTGTGAAGAAGATGAATGGTACTGTTAGGTTTTGTATTAATTATATGTAGTTGAACAAGGTGACGATCAAGAACATGTACCCATTGCCATAGATTGATGACTTGTTTGATTAGTTGAAGGGAGCAATAGTGTTCTCGAAAATTGATTTGAGATCAAGATATTGTCAGGTACGCATCAAAGAAGAGGAAATCTATCATAAAGCATTCCAGACCAGGTGTGGGCATTATGAGTTTATTATAGTTCCTTTTGGTTTGACTAATGCCCCAACTACTGATCTGAATTTAAACAAGAACACAACAAATTATAGATATAACCATAAATACAAAGATGCAGTAGCAATAAAACTTCATTTCATTAATATCAAATACTGGAATATGCTTACAAACGTAATGGAGATAAGACTAGCTTGGGTGATGTTAGCTTATCTATGAGAAGAGATGTGGTGGCTACATGCCTCTGAACTATTTTAAATTGAGGATTGAAGGCCTATTTATTATTGAGAAACAATGGAAAACCACAAACATCCAAAAACCTAACCCTAGGAGATGAAGTGCCAAAACTATGCACATTAACTTCCCGGGGTTGTAACTTTGGCATACGATCTCAGGTTGACATGCACAATACGTTGTTAGAAATATCTATCCGAGGACTACAACTTTTGACTGGTCAACACTAGTATATTACAACTATTACCCCTTGTTTTCCCAAAAACCATAGTTTAGGGCCTCAAAATGGCTCCAAGAGTTCAGGACTTGAAAAACTGTCAAAAATAGTAAATTGTGCTATAATTAAGGAAACTGAAAAACTAAAAGAGACAATGGTGTGGGTGCAAGTGGAATAGGTGGGTGGCCACCAACATCCTCCTAGATCAACTACTTTCATGCATTTGATGAAAAGTGTGTTGCATCCTTATTTGGACAAATTTGTGATAATATTCATTGATTATATCAATATATTCTACGAATGAGGAAGAACATGCAAAACACCTAGTAGCAGTGTTAATATTTCTAAGGGAGCATCAGTTGTATGCCAATATTAGTAAGTTTAGTTTCTTTCAAACATAAGTTCATTACTTGGGGCATGTTGTTTCCAAGGAAGGTATAACAGTGGACCCAGAAAATATAAGAGCTAGCAAGGAGTGGGTGCTTCCTAGGAATGCGAATGAAGTTAGATAATTCATGGGGTTAGCATGTTATTATAGGTGGTTGATCATGAAATTCTCATGGATTACCTATCTTATGAAATCTTTGCAGAGGAAATGAAAGTTATTTTGAATGGATAGAGGAATGTGCAACTAGATTTGAGCAATTGAAGAATTTTCTTACAAATGCTCCAGTTCTAAAGATTTCAGAGCCTGACAAAGAGTTTGTTGTATGTACAGATGATTGTAAGAGAGGACTTGGTGGAGTCTTGATGCAGGAGGGACAGGTGGTGTGCTATGAGTTGAGGAAACTGAATGAGCATGAGCATAAATCTATGACACATGATCTTGAGTTGGCAATGACCATTCATGCCTTAAAGATGTTGAGACACTATATTATTAGCAGGAGATTTATTTTGATGAGTGATCATAGTGGGTTGAGGTACTTGTTTGACCAACCTAATATAAATGCTAGGCAAGCTAGATGGTTTTCTGCGATTAGTGAGTTTAAATTTGAGATCAGGTACATTAAGGGTAAAGAGAACATGGTTGTAAATGCTCTTAGCAAGAGAGTGCAGGTGAATCAAATAACAACTATGAGTTCATATGGGACAGATTTACGACATTAGATATTACAGGTAGGACAACAAGATGACATGTACCACAACTTAAGAACATGTTACAACGGAAAAGTACAAGTGTTTAGGATGTGGATTATAATATCACGATAGATGTTTTGGTGATATTTAGGGATAGGATATATGTGTCGAACAATAGTGAGCTCACGAATCTTATCTTGAGGGAATTTCATGTTAAGCTATATTCAGGTCACCTAGGATATCATAAGACATTAACAACAATTAAGAAGTTTTACCATTGGCCAAACTTGAAGAAACAGGTGGTTGAGTTTGTTGTGAGATGTTTAGATTGTCAGTAGGTAAAAGCATAGTGTAAGCATCCAAGTGGTCTATTGCAACTGACTTCGATTCTTGACTGGAAATGGGAGGTCATTTCCATGGAATTCCTTACAAGATTTCCGAGGACATCAAAGAAACATGATTCCATCATGGTTGTGGTTGACAAGTTAAGTATGATAGCTCGCTTTATTGCAATTAAGTCTATGAATTTAACTAGTGAGGTAGCTAAAATTTTCATGAGGAAAATTGTGAGGTTGCATGATTTTCTTAAGAAGATTGTATCCAACAAAGATGCCAAGTTCACTTCTAGGTTTTGGAAAGAGTTATTTTAAGGTTTGGGGACAGAGTTTGATTTTAGTACAACTTATCATCCACACAAAGATGGATAGAAAGAGAGGGTTAACAATATTCTTGAGGACATGTTGAGGATTTATGGCATGCATAAACAATGATGGTGGGAAGAGTATCTTCCACTAGTTGAGTTTTCTTATAATAATGGGTATCAGGAGTCCCTGAGGATGAGTCTATTTGAGGAACTTCATGGGTGGAGTTGTAATAATCCCATCAATTGGAGTGATCTAGTGAACAAGGTATTGATTGGACCAGACATGTTGGTAGAGATGGAACAAGAAATGAAGGTTATCAAGAAGATTCTAAAGGAAACACATGATAGGCAAAAGAGTTATGCAGATCATCACAAGGAATTTAAGTATTTTCAAGTTGGGAAACATGTATACTTATCCATCAAGCCTAAGAAGATATCCTTGAGGATTGGATCATGTGCTAAGTTGGCACCTTAACATTATGGACCTTTTGAGATCCTTGAGAGGATTGGACCAGTGGCCTATAGACTTGCCATGCCTTTGATAATGAAAGTCCATGATGTTTTCCATGTTTCATTACTTATAATATATGTGAAGGATTCTGATCATGTGATTGATTAGTTTGTATTGCAGGTGGAACCAGGAGGAGAACTCCAGCTAAAACCACAACGCATATTACAATGGAAACCACTCATGTGTTGGAACTGAGTAATCGAACATGTTAAAGTGTAGTGGAAGCACTTTGGGTCCGAAAAAGATACATGGGAGATGGATCATTAGATATGGTCTTTGTATCCTTCATTATTTGTTGGTTGAGCTATGTACATATCTATGTATGGTTGTTAATGTAAATACCGTGATGAGCTAGGTTATAAAGCTCCAATAAGCAATGTGATTGCCATGTTTGTCATGTTGGTCTTGGTTTGCATTAGATGTTCATTGGAAATACTACATCAATCTAAGTTATAAAGCTCCATGGGTAGTATGTTTTGGTCCCAGCAGTTTTGTTAGTTATAGGTGTCATAGAACACCAAGGATGATGTTCCCCTAAGGGGGAGGGGTTCATAACAACCCGGGGTTAAAATTTCATGTTTAAAGGTTAATAAAGAAAAAATAAGACCAAGGTCATGGGACACATATTCCAAGCTGAATGTTGGGTAAAACATTTTAAAGGGTGTCACTTTCAATTTATTTATGGCTAAGGAAATTGGCAAAGGCATTGGCAAAGGAAAAGAGGAATTATTTTGCATTTTATTTATGAAAATAAGGGAAAATAGGAGAAAAAGGAGATGAAGGGTCACAAAGTTGTATAAGAGGGAAATTGAGGAAAAAATGAAGGAAAACGAAGAAATTAGAGGCATCAATAATAAAAAGGCATTAGAGGATTAGTTTGGATCCTTTTTTCAATTTTGGTTTGGAATTAGTTTTAGGGAAAGGGAGCAGAAAACTGAGAGAAGAAATAAAGCAAGCAAAGCAAAGGAAAGGAAAGTAAAGTAAGGAAAAGGGCAATAAAAGACAAGCAAGGGAGCAAGGAGAAGGTTGGATCAACAAATTCAATAGGAATATTTTGTAGGTAACAGGTTGCATGTGTGATTTCCTAGTTGATGTGTGAATGCATGGTACATGCATTGGTTTAGTTGGTTCATTTGCAGTCATTGGCATGGGTTTTGTTAGGTTTGGGAATGGTTTCATCCTTGCCTTGCCATTTTGTTGATAGTCATGGTGTGATGGGATTATTTTTTGGTTGAGATTTGGATTGGCAGAAGCTTTTGTAACCACGTGAGGCAGTCTCAGAAAAAATCCCAAGGGTTGGGGGTGGTAAAGAAACTCTGAGGAATCCAAGCTTGTTTATGTTTTGCGATCTCTTGACTGGTTTTGCGAGATTGCAATAGCCTGCGGGTGGACATGGTTTAATCTCTAGGAAGCCTTGGGTTTTTATGTCTTGAGATCACACATTTATGCTTGGAATATGGTACACGAGTGATTGGCTGAAATAAATATTTGGTTCAACTCAATCTATGACCAGGTGGTACGTGGAAGTCCCTGAATTGGTTGGATTTTGCATAGGTTAATAAGAGTTATTTTCCCATTGTTAGTTATCAGCACTTGTACTTGTTATTATGGTGGTTTGATGGATTTTTTGTCATGGTTAATAATATGGTTATAAGAATGGATTTGTAATGTGCTCTAGCTATGGTTTTATTTAGGATTTCATAAGTATTTGATGGTTAATAAATGCATGGGCTAACACATGTTATTAAAATATTATGAGAATTAATTAGACCTTCTTGATGATTCCGAGATAAGTTTCAGACTCCTATGATTAGATATTCATTCATGACCTATAACTTACATGTTCATTATATGTTTGACTAAATGACTGTCATGGTCAGGCCTGGTTAGGTCAAGTTTGTGTTCAAGTTTTGTATGTTTAGCATGTCCCTTATGTCATTTATCATTCTAAGAATTCTTAGGTATTTCTGGGCAGGGGTCTGGAGGCTATCCTAGAAGTTTGGCTCAGATCCAGGGAGTGTAGGCACTAAAATGAGCAATTTAGGTCATAACTGCATGGAGCAAGGCTTGTGAGTGTGGTTGGAGGCCTTCAAACACATGAAGGCAGTGTCAAGGGTCTGGTTGGGAGTCTAGGTCACTAAAACAAAGTTCCAGCTTAGGGATTGACCACCTGGGGTATTTCTTCAGCTTCTTGGTGAAGTCTCATCCTTGTAGGTTGTCAGTTTATGGTCAATAAGTCTCAGTTGTAGTCCCCACTTCCTTAACTAGAGCTAGGAGGCTGGCTCATGTCATAGTGGCACTCCATTTCACATTTACCTGGAGGGATTATAAAAGTGAGTAAATGTGGGAGGGGGAATTACAAAACTGAGGTGACAATAATGAAATTGCAAAGAGGTGCTCATCTGGGAGCTAGTCATATATGGTCTCTTCATTCTCTACAGGCTGGGTTAGTCTAGACGTGAAATATACAACCACATTCTCTTTTCTTGGCTTGTCAACAATGGTCAGATCAAACTGTTGTAATAAAAATAACCATCTAATGATCTTAACATTGACATCAAGTTTATTCATTAAATACTTAATGTTTGCACCATGAGTGTGCAAAAAATCTTGGTACCCTATAATGTAATGTCTAAACTTATTGAACGAATGTACACCATACAAGAGCTCTTTTCAGTAACTATATAGTTGAGTTCAACCCTGATAAAATTCTTACTGATGAAATAGATAACATAAGGAAACTTACCTTCCACTTGTCCCAAGGTTGCCCCTACAGCTATCAGATGCATTTATGTGATTGTGGAAAGGAAAGCCCCAATTTGGGCCCCCAAGAACTAGTGTAGTTGTCAATTTCTCCTTGAGCTCTTTAAATGCTTCTTGACAATGGTCAATCCAACAAAAATCTGAATCTTTTTTTAGTAAGCCAAACAAAGGTGAGGCCATTTTACTAAAATCCTTGATAAATCTCCTATAATATCTAGCTAGTCCTAGGAAAATCCTAACATTCCTTTATTTCTGAGGGACAGGGACCCTTTTGATAATGGAAATCTTTCTAGGGTCAACTTGGATCCCTTCCTTAGAGAGGAAGTGGCCTAGAACAATTCTTGCATTCATCAAGAATTCATATTTTTCAGGACTTCAAGAGAGATTCATTTCAATTCATATTTTAAAAACTTTACACAGTTTAGAGAAGGTTTCTTGGAGTGCATCTCCATAAGGAGTAAATTCATCTATATAAATTTCAACCTAGTCATGTGCAAGATCTGAAAAATTCTCAATACTACCCTTTGGAAAGTAGCAGGAGCATTCCACAAGTGAAATGGAAGGATCTTATAGGAAAATGTCCCCCACGTACATGTGGAGGTAGTATTATCCTGATCCTTGGGATTAATTTGGATTTGATTGTACCCATTGAAACCATCCAGAAATGAGAATATTTTTTTTCCTCCAAGAGAATCCAAAACTTGGTCAATAAAATGGAAAGGAAATTGATCTTTCTTGGTAGCATTGTTAAGCTCTCTGTAATCAATTCAAATCCTCCATTTTCCGTTCTTTTTAGGGACAATGGCTAAGGGTGATACCCACTTACTATCTGAAATATGGTAAATGAAGCCAACATCTAACAATTTCTGCAATTCTTCTTTTACTATGTATTTGAGTGCAAGTTTCATCCTTGTCTAAGGTAGGAGAACTTGTTTATGGCCTTCTTTGATGTATATGTTATGTGTACAAAATTAAGGATGGACCCATTTGATCTCTTTCTAGTCCCAAGCAATGACATCAAGATGTTTCCTTAATACAGTGAGCAATTGTTCCTCTTATTCTGCTGAAATAAAATGACTAATTTGATGGGATAATTTATACAATTTAGATGTGGTCTTGATAAGAACCAATAATAAGTAATTCTTCCCATGGACTGTCTTCAAGATGTCTTAAATATTCCTCTTTTGATTCATCAATTTGCATGGCAACAAGACACTTGTTTGCAAAAAATTATGAATAAGGTCATCTTCATCCATGTGCTTGCTTCCAATAGTAACTTATAATGTGGGGGATGATTGATAGAAATATTCCTCATCCTCCTCCTTTACCCACATAGATAAATCATGATCAATGAAGGGGTTAATTAGGGATTATAATACAATCTATTTTCTAAGTTTCCCATTCTTAATTTTCATGTTCCCAACTCTACAACTAATATATGCACCAACAATAGCTAACCAAGGCCTTCCTATGATAAGGGGATAGCCATTGAACTTGGTATTAGGTTAGATCACAAGGAAATCAATGGGTTCTCCCAAGAATTGATGGAAACCATGACATCCTCAATGACACCCTTAGTTGCTACTGTGGATCTATCTGCAAGTTGCAACAATGTTATGGTTTTCCTTAGGGCTCCTTGGAGGTTAAGCTTAAACATGGTAACCCTAGTCATGACATTGATTGTAGCCCCTAGATCGATGATGGTATTTGGGACTAAAATAATGTTGATATGCAAATCTACTATTGGGTTTCTATGATCCAAATACTTTGGGGAAATGGTCTTCCCAAGCATTAGATCAACCAATTTCCCAACAACATTGATAGTAGGAGAATCCGTCCTCTTCCCTCCTGGCCTCTTGAAAAACTCTTCCTCGATAAGCTTTTCTTATATGGGAACATCTTAGATGGCCTGTAAAAGAGGGATTTTGACACACAGGGTCTTCAATTCTCCTAGAAGTTCAAATTCTTCTAGGGTGTGCTACTTAGGTTGGACCAAACTTTCAAGATAGGGAGGTATATTGGCTTGAGGAGTACTTTGTTCCTTCTCTTCATCAATATCTTCTACTAGAGAAGGTGGGTGAGAATTAGGAAGTAACTTTCTAGACCTGAGTTTGATTTCTTGAATTTCTATAACATAGGTAGAAAAGGAAGCTTCGCTACTATAGACGTGTTGGGCCTGCTTATTGTTTGTGTTCAAATTAGGTTGAGTAGGAATTTGGGGTTGCTTGGGTGGATTATTGTGAGGTAGTTGTGGTTGAGGAGGAGGATACATTAAGGCAGGTGGTTGGGCTACTTGTGGCATCCACCCTTGTGGTGGATTTCCCTATTGAGGAGATTGGTTTTGATATGGTTGGTAAGGGGGACTGATAAGTTGAGATGGATAGGGTGAAGGAGAAGGCATGGGCCATGGTGAGTTGTTTGGAGGATACCAAGAATTAATGTTGGGCATTTGTTATATTCTTTCTACGTGTCATGGGGTATAGGGAAGTGCTTTGGATTTTTTTTTATTTTATGTGGACCCAATAATAGTTGGGTGGACCCAAAGATAGTGGGCAGACCTACCCATGGTTTTGTGCATGGTTTTTGGTCACAGTTGCTTTTTACCATGGTGTTTGTAGATTTGGTTAAGGGAACTATAATTATGTTCTAATATAGGGTTAGTGGATTGAGGTTTATGAATGCTTCAACATGTATATATGTATTTTAACATTGAAAGAAATATAATTAAAAATCAATCTAGTATTCCTGGTTTTAGGATCTAAGTGAAAATATTTGTGTATATTTGTTTTATGTTCTCTCCATTGTATATTTTTCTGTTTTAAGAATCTATTTGTAATTAATTTATGTACAGGTTATAACCTGCATTTGGTATCAGAGTTGTTTCATCTTCAAGGATATGCCTTTGCTGCTGAGGGATTTTGCTCAGGCCTATGGTAGACTCTATTACAGTGGGAGATCTGTGGGATTTATTCTTCAGTGAAAGAAGATGGCGAATAATGGAAAGTTAGAGATCGATAAATTCAATGGAAATTTTTTTGAGTTATGGAAGCTCAATCTGGAGGATTTGTTAGTGGATATAGATCAATGGATCACTATAGATATAGGTATGACACCAACAAAAATGCTGACAGAAGATTGGGAAAAGTTAGATCGGAAGGTGAAGAGAAAAATATGATTGTCTCTCAAATTCAATATTGTTGAATGTATTAGGGGAAGCTATGACAAAGGTTTTGTAGGACAAGTTAAGGACTTTGTATCAATCTAAGTCTCTGGCAAACAAACGGTTCCTATGGAAAATGTTGTATAACCTGAGGATGAAGGAAGGAGACTCAGTGATAGAGCATATACACACCTTCAATAATGTGGTAAGGAAGTTTTTATCTGTTGACATTAAAATTCTAGATGAAGATAAGTGCATTAACATATTGTGTCCTCTACCAGACTCATGGGATAGCCTAGTTGTTGCAATAGGTAACAATACAACTACCTTAAAGTTTGATGAATTAGTCTCATCCTCGTTGTCGAAGGAGATGAGGCAGAGAAACATGGAGAGCCATAATGGATATGCCTTATCTATGAGAGGATGGTCCCACAATAGAAAAAAAAAATAAGTCTTTAAGTGCAATATCTAAATCTAGAGGAAGTTCTAAATCTCTAGGAAAATATGTAAAGGTATACTTGAAGTGTGAAAAAGAAGGGCACCAAAAAAAGGACTGTAGATGTAAAAACCCTAAGAAAGGAAAGGGATCTGATGATGCTCCTTCTATAGAGGTGAAAACCACCTTAGATTAAGGTGCAGATGTGTAATTGGATTCTTCTTCCACTACACACGTAGATCATAAGGCATGGTGATTAAAATCAGGTGCATCCTTTCACTTCACTCCCCATAGGGAGTGGTTTTGCAAGTACGAGAAATATGATGATGGTGATGTCTCCCTAGGGGATGACATGAAGGCCATAATCATAGGACGTGGAAAAGTCAAGTTGAAGTTGCAAGGTTGGTGGATTAGAACACTTCTTGGTGTTCTGCACATTCTTGGATTAGCCAAAAATATGATTTTTTTAAGAAATATGGATGATATAGGTGTAAAAACAATGTTTGAGAAAGATACCTGAAATATGGTTCGAGGAGCAGTGATATTGATGTGCGGATTTTAGATTGGAACTCTATACAAGCTTCTAGGTAGTACTTTTATTGATGGGTGCAAAAACTTTGTGGTTCGTGAAGGTGGAGCAAAAAATCTAGTGGTCTTTGGAGAAAATACCATGTCATGGCATCAATGTCTGGGATACATTGGAGAGAAGGGTCTTCGAATACTACTTGGCAATGGTATGGTAGAAGGCATGTATAATTTCTCTTTGGATTTATATTTATATGAACATTTTGTATATGCGAAGCAGAACCAGGTGAGCTTCCCCTTTGGTGCTAAGAAGGAAAAAGGGATATTAGAGCTTGTGCACAGTGATGTGTTTGGACCTGTGTTAGTTCCATCACTGGGTAAGTCTGTGTACTATGTCTCATTTATAAATAACTTATTTAGGAATACATGGATATATTTCCTCAAGAAGAAATATGAAGTCTTTGACAGGTCTAAATAATTTAAGGCTCTGGTGGAAAATCAGATAGAGAAGAAGATCAAGGTGTTGAGGACATATAATGGTGGAGAGTTCTACAATAAGGAATTTGAAGAGTTTTGTAAGAAGTGTAGTATAACACATCAAAAGAATACTCCATACACACCTTAGTAACATGGGGTTTTAGAAAGAATGAATAAGACATTGATGGAAAAGGCAAGAAGCATGCTCGATGGTGCTATATTGTGGGAATTGTGGGCAAAGGCACTAGATACTGCATGTTACCTGTTTAACATATCACCTTCACCAACTTTGGAGTATAAGACTCGACATGAGGTATGGAATGGTAAGAAACCCTCTCTTTAGCATCTAAGGGTATTTGGTTGTGATGCATATGTACATTTTCCAAATGAGAAATGAACCAAGTTTGATAGTAAATATAAAAGGTGCATCTTTATTGGGTATAAGCATGGTTTAAAAGTTTATAAGATTTGGAACCCAAAAGAAAATAAGGTTGTGTACAATCAAGATGTGGTGTTTAGAGAGGTGAAATATGTTAGTAAATATGAATTCCTAGCAAAGGAACTTGAGAAGATAGAGGTTGAACTAAAGGAGGAAGAATCAAACTCTATAATAGAACAAGAATCAAAAGAGGAAGAACCACACACTTCATTTTGAGAATATCAGTTCGAGAGACAAGGCAACTAGAGAGGTATAGACCATCTACTTACTATTCAAAATTTTCATTATCTAAAACCGATGATGATCCCATAACTGTTAGGGAGGTAGTGGATTAAGAAGATGGAAAACTCTGGAGTGAGGTAATGGTTGATGAAATGGCATCTTTGGAAAAAAATGAGGCTTGGGATCTAGTGGAGTTTTTCGATGGAAGGAAACCCATTGGCAACAAAGGGGTGTTTAAGAAGAAGGTGAATGCAAAAGGCAAGGTGGAGATATACAAATATTTCTTGGTAGCAAAATGTTATCCACAAGTGTCAGGAATTGATTTTGGTGATATTTTTTCACCTGTTTCCAACCTAGCTTCTATTAGATTACTTTTATTTGTTGTTACTTCTTTTGATAATGTGAA
Organism: Pinus taeda; assembly: GCA_000404065.3. Taxonomy (NCBI): domain Eukaryota; kingdom Viridiplantae; phylum Streptophyta; class Pinopsida; order Pinales; family Pinaceae; genus Pinus; species Pinus taeda. Next base: position 21,650 of record APFE030632885.1, on the reverse strand, counting down.
GACAACATTTCCTCATGGGGATTTGGAAGAAGATATCTACATGAAGCAACCAGAGGGATTTTCAGTGAAGGGTAAGAAGGAACTAGTATGCAGGTTAAAAAAATCTCTGTATGGGTTAAAGCAGTCACCAAGGATGTGGTATAAAAAAATTGATACATATATACGAGGACTTGGCTTCACAAAAAGAAACAAAAATCACTGTGTATTTTAAATTAATTAGTGACCATGTTGTTTATTTTCTCTTGTATGTCGATGATATGTTGTTGACTGGAAATGAAAAAATATTATTGAGGATTTGAAGACCCAATTGTCCTCTAAATTCGACATCAAGGTTCTTGGTGCTACAAGCTATATTTTGGGCATGGAAATTAAATGCGATTGAGCAAAGAGTAATTTGGTTAAACCAGAGGAAGCATGTTGAGACAATATTGTAGAGGTTTAGTATGCAGGAGAACAAAATTGTGAAGGTTCTGTTGACGGTGCCGGACCTGCCAACATTCAGGGGATCTCCTCGTATGAAGTCCAAACTAGACCTCACACCATTTGGTGTAGGAGTCCCATCCGGTATGATGGCCCAGTTTCCATTATCTTAGATATTTTCCTTAGCTCTTGTTGTTCAACACATGACAATGTTATGCTTGTAACTTCAAAAAAGTAAGGTGTGTATGCCTGCTGAGTGTGTAATTTAATTTGGTGTCTAGGTTCTCTTATTGTCAAAGGGGAAAGTGAAGTGAGCCTCTTGATGAGAGGGAATAGTCCCAATCCAAGAAAAAACAAACATAAACAACAACAAGGGTTTGTCCAACATCCAGCGGAATAGTCCACAATGAATGCGGTAGTCGTGAAAACCAAAGTTCAAGGGAAAACACTTACATTATCCAGTAGAGTAGTCTACACAGGGGTGACGATTGTCAAAACCAAGAAAACACAAAGATGGTCTGTCTAATGTCCGAAAGAGTAGTCAACATGGATAGGATAGTAGTGATAAACAATACAACACATCTTCAACAATGTAAGTAATAAAATAACTGAAGTAGTACTAACTTATTACAAGTTAAGAAACATGCATTACAAATGTTTAAAGAATTGTCTTACAAATAGATACAAAACGTGCTTGAAAACGTGCTGGCCTAAGACATGCTTCTGAATTAAGTAATTGTTCCAAGACACATCTATACACCATACATCACTAGCCCCAGTACCGAGACAATGGAGCCACTCCTTTCTCCTCAAAGAATAGACTACAAACTCTCAAGGCTGTGTGGGAGGAGCCAAGGTGAAAAGTCCTTTTCTCATACAATGAGGGGTTATATATAGCCAAGGGGGATAAATGACCCTTATGACCCTTCGACTTCCCTCATGACTGTTTGACTTCCTATGACTTTTCGACTTACATGACTCTTTATCTTCATATGTACATCTCTTGGAATTTCAGATTACATTACATTTGATTAAAACAAGTATGGCCCATAGTATTGATGTGGCTGAGACAACCCATGAAACAACTCGACATGACATTGCTGACATGTACTAGCTGACTGTGGTGTCTGTGTCGAGTTGTTCTGCTATTGAGTGATGGTGTGCTCTTGGTGTAACATGTCTTCACCTTCGCATGGAAAAGTGCGCAGGGTCTTCAATGGCCTTGGTCTTTACTTGAGGTGCATGTGTACGTATCCCTTTCGCTCGTTGCTCAATATGCTTCGTGTGGTTGTTCAACTACGAGCAAGTCTTCTAGCATGCACTCCTTCTCCACCCCGTTTGTCATCATGACATGTTTCATCAATGTACCTATTCCTGTAATCACTCATGATGAGACAACATCAAATCCTAAAATCTCTTAGACTAACATTATGGATTGTTTTCCGTTTTGATGTAGGTGACTAGGAGAGGGACAAGGAACTAGAATTGCACAGAGAACAAGTCAGGCCAGGATGCGAGGCTTCAGAGCACTGTTAGGGAAAACCGTACAGATGTCAATGGGAGGAATATTTTCGCAATTCAGGACAAAAATGACAATTTTTGGGTATAACCCAGTTGGGAGGAAAATTTTCTCATTTTTTGGGAGCAAGGCTAGGTAGGGTGTCGGGGAACTAGTGGGCCAATCTGCGCAATTTTCAAGGGAAGATCTGGGTAGGTCATCTAGTTGGGATCTGTGTAGTTTCTCTGGGGAAGACTGAATGGGCATCAGGAGGCACTGGCAGGAAAATCTGCGTAGTTTTCTAGAGGAGGACAGGATCAGGCTGCAGGAGTTACTGGTCAAAATTGCACAATTCTGGGAGATAGTCTAGGACAGGTAGGGAGGGCTCCCAAACATAACTAGCAATTTCTGGGTTGAGTGTAGAGTGGGGCACCAAGGAAGGTGAAAATTAAAACTATGCAATTTTCTGATGGAGAGCATAGCAGGCCAACAAGGGGCCTGCCTGTCAGATTTGCACAATTTCCTGTGATAGTACAGTGACAGGCAGAAGAGGCCACTCCCACATTTCTACGTAGTTTCTACTTGTGGTGCAAGGTAGGCATGCTGGACAAGTTCTGGTCAGTTTTGGAGATCAGTGCAGCCTTAGGTCACAACTCAAGTTAGTTTTTCTTGTTGACTAGAGGGAGGCTTGATGGGTGATCTTGTTGGAAGTGGAGACTGGATCGAGTTCTGGGACAACTTCTATGTAGTTCTTGGAGACAATCAGCTGGCTAATTTATGGAATTACATAGTTCTCGGTAGTAGTGCAATGTCACTGAGATTGGGGTCCGGTTGAAGAAGGGTTGTCTGGTCAACAATTTTTTAGGAAAAATGACTAAGTTTGAAAGCAAGTTAACTTGTGAATTCATGACATTGTGATCAAACACTTAGCATGACTTGATGACAAGACACCAAAAACCAACAAGACAAGTATGTGCTTAGTGAGACTGACTCAAAGGTTAAGAGTGACAAGTGTGATATTTGAGATATGTCTTCGAACGATCATGACGACACTTTCGCGATAGTTCATGCAACTTTTTGTGTGAGTAGAACCAATGTTCACAGAGAAAAAACAACTCATGAACACAAAGATAAACCTTCAAAATTGCTAGAACAAACTCATAAGCATGATTTAGAAATCAACATGCCAAAAGATGACCAATGGTCGATCAAGAAAAAAGGAAGTAAAACTCGACAAGAGATCATGGGATGAGCCCAAATGTTTGCAACCATCAAGGGGAAAAACCAAGGAAGGCTCCGAAATTTGGATGCAGGCCAAAATTTTGGAGGGTTTTGCAGCCACTACAACACTTGGTGACACAATGGTTGAATACCTTCTTCTCTATTTCAGTTCATTTATAGCGTAGGGGCTTGGCCTTTCAGGAAGTATTCATTTGTTGTGCAGGTTACTTTGGCTTCCCCACTTACCCCATGGACAAACATGGTTCACCTTGTACCAACTGAGTCAAACACAACAAAATTTTTGACTAGATCACAGTGTTTCAAAACCGAGAAAGGTAGTTTGGTTCGTGAGTGTAAGATTTGTAGAGTATAAGTTTTCATCTCTAGTGTTTCTCCGCTACCAATAGGCCTGGATAGTTCCCTGGTGGAGTCACGTAGTAACACAAGCATTGCTTCACTTCTAGCGAGCCTAGTGAGTACCCCAGTGGAGTTGTCTGCTTCACCTCTTTGTGTAGGAAGCCTTTCTCTTCTTTCGCCTTTATATTTTTTGAAAGAGGATTGTGCATAGGCACTTATTTATTTTTAGGGCAGAAGAGGGATCCCAACTTATTGAGAGGAGAAGAGGTTGTTACTTCAGAGAAGCATGTAAGACCTCTGATTTAGGTTTGCTTGTTTAGATTTTTCCCCTTCTCCATTTCTACTAGTTGGATTAAGCTTGAACACGTAGAGCAGAAGATTGAGCACCTGCATGGGGTTTCCCAGTTTGGACATAGGTTCATGGTTTGACCAGATATTCCCTTGTAGACATATTGTATTTTCCATCCAACCTTCATTGGCCAAAAGTTACAACCAAGCACAAAGAAGACAGACATAGGACTGACCAAGTGTTGTAGTGTCACAAGGCTCTTTAAATTCAGCCACATACTTATTCAAAAGCTAGAACATAGTATGGGACAACACTTATTTATAAAAAAAAATGACAAGACAATAAAAACAAAGCAAATCAAGTCAAAGAAAAAACAACAAAGCAAAGCAATAGAGGAACAATAAGCATGCTATGTACATAGGGAAGGGCGTGGCCCCAGATCATTGAAAATAACATTTTAAATCTTGGCCATTGAAAGGAAGGTTGTCAATCAGCCCGTCAAGTGATTGTAAGCGATACGTGTTTTGGCCAAATTTTTTGTGAATCGTGTATGGACCAATCCACAAGGACTAGAACTTAGTATGTTTTCCTTTGTCTTTGTGGGGTTTATCCCACTTTAAGACTAAGTCACCCACAACGAAGTTGGTGTTCCCTATAGACTTTTGATTGAACCATCCCTTGATACGATTCTAGTGGAGTGAAATTTTATCTTTTTCTTTCATCCATTCTTCCTATAATTTATGTAGTGTGTCCATCCTACATTGAACCAATAGACACGACTTGCCTTGAGATTCTTGGGATAGATGGAGAGCATGAAATTAGATATTGGGTGGAAGGATGGCTTCTTTTCTGTATACAAGGAAGTATTGAGATGTGTTTAGAGAGGGATTGGGTGTAACTCGATCAACTCAAAGTGTTTTCATCAAAGCAAAATGTCAATTTTACTACTCATAGTAAATGGTCTTTTTTATGATGCGAATGAGATTCTTGTTTGTAGATTTGACGACCATTTCCTTGTAGGTAGTAGTTAGCTAAATGTTTAAGCACAATACCATATTGCAATGTAAAATCATAAAGTTTCAATGAAGAGAAGTAAGTTGCATTGTCAAAAACAAGTCATACAGGAATTCCAAACCTCAAGATGATGTTCTGCTGAAGGAAGCTGATGACTTCCTGGTCATTCACTTGTTTGAGTGGAACTACTTCTGTTCAATGTGTGAAGTAATATGTAGCAGTTAGAATGTAGCGGTGCTGCTTTGATGAATGTGGGAATATTTACCCAATGATATCTAAGCCCCACTATTGGAATGGTTCAACCACTAAAACAGGCTGCAACGAGACTGCTGACCTTTGAGTTTTTTCGGCGCATCACTGACAGACCGAGCACTTGCGGGTATAACCGTGTGCATCTTTAAACAATGTGGGTGAGTAGAAACTAACTCTCATGAATTTATGCCAAGTTGTGTTACCCACGAAGTGACCTCCGGCTGGTCCATCATGTAGATCACATAACATTCTCTCTGAATCTTGTGCCTCGATGAACCTAAGAAAAATTCCATTGTTGTGCTTTCTCTAAAGCACTTCGTGCACTAACTAGTAAGGTAAGGCTTTGAGTTGAAGTTACCTCTTCTGCCACATGGAAAATTGAGAGGGCATGGTGTCATGCTGAAGGTACTGGCGCACTTCCTTGTACCATGAGTTACCATGCAAAGTGGATGGTGCTCGCTCAACATTGTACATGTCGATTTCTTACTCCCATCTGATGAGATCTTTCTCTTCCTCTTGTGTGTGTACTGCTTCTACTTTAAGTTGGCAGAGATTGTGACCATTAACAATGTGAACTAGCATGATATCAAGATCATACTCTTGAAGTCTTATCATCTAGTTCGCACGTCTTTCACCTAGCTTTTGTTGAATAAGAAATGATCTGACTGCTGGGTGCGACACAAAGGCTGTGCAATGGATTTTCAGCAGGTAGGGTCTGAAATGTTTCACCACCTTGTACACAACATATGATTTTTTATCCATGGCAGTATAGTTGAGCTTGGGTCCCTAGATGCTTGCGCTCATGAAGGAGATGGGACATTCATTATTCAGATCATCCTTTTGACTGAGTACTGCAGTGAGTGAATTGTCAGAAGAGAAAGTATAAAGTAAGAAATCTTTGCTAAAATTTGGGTTGTACAATGCAAGTGCATCTTCTATTTGCTCCTTGATATGGGTGAATGCATCCTTTTCCTTCTTCCCCTAGTTGTAGACTGCATCCTTCTTGATCATGTCTTGTATAGGTTTGACAATATGTGGATAATTGAAGATGAGCTTTCTTGTTGACTGGGTGAGGAATCTTCGTGATAGTCAGAACTCAGTCCAGACTAACCTTGATGCCACTCTTGGCAATGATATTCCGAAGGAGGATCCCCTTAGACATTGCAAATATGCTCTTCTTGGGATTCAAGGATATCCCATACTTTCGACATCACTCAAAGATATTCTTAAGATGGCATAGATGGTTTGACTGTTTTCATCAAAACATTGTCACGTCATCAAGGTACGCCACCATGCTCCATCTGAGGAGTCCACGGAATGCGATGTCCATAGCGTGATGAAAGGTTGTGCCTGCGTTTAACAACCCAAATGGCATTCTTTGATAAGCAAACATACCCTGCTTGGTACGGAAATTAGTTTCAAGTCTATCAAGTTCTGGTACCAGAACCTAGTTATATCCCAAAAATTTGTCAAGGAGAGAAAACATTTATGATCTACATACTGTCTACAAGATGTGTTCCATAGAGGCATAGGGTAGTTGTCTTTGTCCGAGGCCCGCTTTAGATTTTGGAAATCTACACACAGGCGGATTTCCTTGGACTTCTTCCTTACAGGAAATAAGTTTGAAACCCAAGTAGAATGATGAACCTTGTAAATGATTTGAGCATGCAAAAACTTAGTCAATTATTTTTGTATGAGGGGTTCAAGTGACAGATGAACTTTTCTGAGCTTCTACTAAAAAGGGTTGACCCCTTCTTTATCAAAATGATGTGTTGGATTATTCATGTGTCATATGTTTTCAAGTCATCGTATGTCCATGCGAATACATCATGATACTGTCTGAACATGTGGAAAAAGGCTTTCTACTCTTCTGGTGTGCAACATGTACTAAGATTTATGAACTTCAGATCTCTTTCTGTTCCCAAGTTAATCTGTTTGTGCATTAGTGTAGAACTATGTGTTTTGGTGTTCCTAGGCTCTTTGAAGTGGTTCAACAAGTCATAGAGTTTCTCAAGTGAAACAACACCCTTGGGGATGGGGTTTCCTTTGCTTTCATCAGTTGTATCTTGCAGAGATTGCTTGTGCACATCTTCATCTATCATTGCGTCCTCGAAGATGTCAGCGTTGGCCATGAAATACAATATCTATTCATCATCATAAAAAACACACCAATTAACGATATTGTCAAGGATAAAAGGCTTATACAAAATTTCAAAAGTAAATCTATCCCTAAGTAGTGTCATCCTAGTAGCTGCATTTTCCAAAGCATCTACAACCGCATTTCACATTCTCGGTACATATATGATATTAATAGCTTGGGAAATTAGACACAATGTATGGTGTTACGTATTTGCCATAGCATGATCTATAAATCACCTACCACTCTCAGCATAACAACGATGAGGCCAAGGGCTTTCTGTAAACCCAAGATGAGTGCTTCATATTCGATAGTATTGTTCGTGCACTTTAACTCCAAGCGGCTTGAGACTAAGTGTTTTATTTTCCTTGGGTCGATCAAAACACACTCGACTCTAGAGCCATGCTATGTTTTGGATCCATTAAAATATTGGGGTCCAAAAGTCATCTATACAAGGACTACTTTCTACGCTAGTACTACTAACACTACTGCTACTACTATTACAATGTATTGTACAAGTTTCATTTCCACTAGTTGGACAGGGAAGGAGACCCAATTGTGTATCTGGTGGGGTGGGGCTCAGCTATGCAAGATAACACCCCAACTTTGTTTCCATAAAGAAATTGCCGAAAAAAAGTTCTGTGAAATCCAATGGCTCATTTTGACCATTCAAGGGAGTAACATTGTGTTTCATGTATCTCTCTAACAACACCTGAAGCTAGTTGTTTCTACCCTAGTATAGAAACCATAAGTGTGATCAGTCTATAACAAAATATCCTTGCAACTTATTGGACCAGTGTTTGCTAAGAAATAGACCATATGCTTTAGGAATGTCCACAATCACAATTGTTGTAGTGTTTTCTTCTCAATGATGTATGAGAAGAATGCACTTAAGATTGTGGATGAAAAATAATATCAACGATATAAATGGTGGCTAAACATTGTAGATCTACAACAACTGATCAAAACAAAACATGCCAAAGTATTGATCTATGCCACAATAATAGTTAAACAACAAAAAGAAATAGTAATAACTCCAATCATCCAATGGAAACCAGATATACAAAGAATAGTTTTTATTATAATGCCAGTGAAGGGAACAAATAAATGTTACCAATCCCCCTCTATGGGATGGGTTCTTGGCTATCCTAAAATGTCTTCAACTTGTGTAGAGTCCCTCTCCTCTATAATGTGTAAACCCAACAAATGAAATGTTTGAGCTCAATGGGAACTCAAATTGATCTGAAATTGATCTAAGACAAACAATTAAGGTATTACAGACTCATGTGCATGGATGTGCCTATGTTATTTTATGCAACGGATCGATAAGATTGCGAAATACACAGGCACTGAAGTAGTTAGAGAAAACATAATGAGCAAACATGTAAACACAACAAGTTTAATAAGGAGTTCACCCAACACTCCTGGGCTACGTCTCCCAGTCCAACCTTCAGTGGTGGCCTCCTTATTATGTTTTCAGAAGCAGAGTTTTTACAATAGTGAGATCAATTTGAGTTTCAAACAACATATACAATTCAGTAGGATTGTAATTGGATCCCCCAAGTCTCTAGAGTACACAGACTCTCCTTACTGAAACTCAACCTCTATTGGTCACTGTAGTATGAGCCCAATTTGAGACTCACACATGACAAGGATATACAAAGGAGTTTGCTTGAACCTCTCAAGCCTTCTCTGGAGCACTCAGACTCTCAGACTCTCTCTATCTCTGTCTGGATCAATGCTACCTTTGCTTCTATAGGTCAGCTCGGCTTCTTCTCTCTGCCCTCGGCTTTCTGCATCTAACTAACTCTCGCTAACTCACTTCTCTTTCTTTCTCTGTTAGTCTGTGGCTTTAAAGCCAATCTGCTTTCTGACTGTTCATTTATGCTTCCTAGCTTTCTGGTTCTCCTGCCTCTGTCTGTTTAAATCCCTCTATTATGTGTAATCATAACTGTATAATGCTTCACAGGGAGGTGGCCACCTATTCTGTAACGGATGAGGGTGTTAGCTCTCTCAAACATGTTTGAACTGTCATTATTTCCATTTTCTCCAAGAGTGCCCACGAAACCGAATCTTTTGCCAGCTCATCGTCCATGTTGGACTTCAAATCCCATGTGATCTTGCTCTATAACCTAGTCAAATCCGGTCACCCATTAGGATGCATCTCTGTCGTTGATCTGGGCCCACCAAATCCTGCGGTTGTCGCTCATATCAGGCAGTTGAGTAGCTCAATGGTTACCCACTCGATGTGAGCAGTTTTATCTCTCTTCCATTGCATGCGTGGCAATCAATGTGTGGCATCAGGTGGGACTTGGTTGAAACCACTTATTGCCTCGAGCCCTTCCGATATCTTGTTGGTTTTGTGGAATCCCACCTTTGACGGAATCGACGTTATAACTGTTGCATTTTATAACCTTTCGGGTCTGGGTGCTCGGGGCTTTTCCTTCTTTGAGGGGTTTGCCCCACGATATGCGATTATTGACTTGTCACTAATCGCATATTAGAAACCACCCCCATTTCTCGAAAAGGCCTCCCATTTTGTTAATTTGATTGGGGGTCCTCGTTGCTCTGTGTTGATCACAAATTGCAACTGTTACGAGGATATCTCTGATAAGCTTGATCTTTTAAGGCTCTGAATTTTTGGCATGATTTTAAGAGTTCATGAGAACTTAGAGTGTGTTCTAGGATCCAATTCAGATCATGGCCTTCCCACTGAAAAAGCTTTTGGTCCACCAAAAGTTGGTTTTTAAGCATCAATCAAGTGAGGGTATAGATTCCTCGCTTGCCCAATTTTTATCCATCTTGCACTACTTGGTTTTGAACCTTTGAGCCCAATCTTAAGGTACTCAACATGCCCTCTATGTGTAGTTCTCACCTTTCAATCCAAAACTGTATCTTCTTGCAATTCATTGAGATATTCAGGCAACAGATCATCAATAGAAGGCAATTGACTCTACTCTTCGGGATCTTCAATAAATGAAGGTTCAAACAGTCTCAATCTTTCTGCATTAACTACTGAATAGATGTGCATGTAAGCTAGCAGTTCAAAGCGAAAAGAATTCTCACCAATTTTCTCATGTATCTTGAAAGGTCCATACCTTATTGGCTTCAGCTTCTTACCTTCACCTTGCATTCTGTGTTTGTTGATATACAGCTAGACTTGATCACCAACTTGGAAACTATGCTCAGTCTGATGCTTATCATGCCTTGCCTTGTACTTGGCGTGGCTCTTTTCCATATGTTCCTGTACTACCTGGTCAATCTATTGGATTTGTTCAATGAACTTGGTTGTCTTGTCCACATCATTGTGTCCATCAATCACTATGTCTTTACCAAAGAAAAAATCCAAGGGAGACCTTGGTATGAAACCAAAATAGGTCTCAAAAGGAGATCTCTGTGTAGAAGAATGTTTAGCACAGTTGTAAGCATGTTGCACATAACACAGATGTTCATCCCAAAGCTTGGGATGCTTGCTGTAATAGCCTCTGAGCTATTAGATCACTGTCTTGTTGACCACCTCTGTTTGGCCATCTATTTGTGGATGAAAGGCTGTGCTCTTCTTTAGTCTGGTGTCCATTAATTTCCATAGACTCAACCAAAATTTTGCAACAAATCGGGTATCTCGATCGGATACAATAGAAGTGGGTAATCCAAAATGAACCCATACATGTTGAAAGAACAACTTTTCTGTGTGTTCAACTGTAATCTGTTTGTTACAAGGTATTAAAATACACATTTTGCTGAACCTATCCACAATAACATATAAATAGTCATGAACTTTTCTAGATTTAGGCAGTCCCCCAACAAAGTCCATGGAAATACTTTCCCAAGGATGAGAAGGAACTAGTAATGGAGTGTACAAGCCTAGTTTTCTATTGTTGGGCTTGCTTTTAGCACACATAGTACAACCTCTTACACATCTAGAAACTGTCTCATTCATTTTTGGCTAATAACAAAATTGTTGCAGCTGTGCAACTTTTTTACTTACACCAAAGTGACCTGATATTAGAGAAGTGTGTGCTTCTCGAATTATCTTTACTCTTTTGGTTTGAGGAATGCATAACTTTCCCAAATGATACAAGAGTTGGTCCTTAACATGATAATCCAATTCTTCTACTTGTTTGCCATGAATTAAAGTTGCGTATACATCTTTAAAATCTATATGTTGAGCATATTGTTCAATGAAGATTTCATGCAATACTGAATTTTGCTTAAGTATAGTAGATGCATTTATGATTGGTCTGGACAACATATCTGCAACTTTATTGTGTATGCCCTTTTTATATATGATGACAAGATGAAACTATTGTAGAAAACCCATCCACCTATAGTGTCTTGATTTCTACAGCTTAGTTTGTGAGTGCAAATATTGAAGTGGTCGATGATTAGTATGCATAACTGTCTCTTTGCCCATTCGATAATGTTTCCACTTTTTCACACTCTGTAGTAATGCATACAATTATTTATCATATGTGGGATAATTAACTACTGTAGAATTAAATGTCTTAGAATGATAACATATGGGTTTACCATGATGCATCAACACTTCTCCCATGGCATAGTCACTAGCATCTATTTCAATCTCAAAGGGTCTTTGAAGATCAGGCAATGCTAGTACTGGTGTTGTACTAATCTTTTCTTTTAAGGTGTCGAAGGATTTCTGCTATTTGCCTCCCCACTAAAACACCTTGTTCAATCATGTTAATGCATGTAAGGGAGCTGCAATCAAGGAAAAGTTAGAAATAAACTTTCTCCAATACTGTGTTGCTCCTAGGAAGCTTCTAACTTCTGTAGCAGATTTGGGTTTAGGCCAGTTTACAATGATCTATCTCCAATTCACCACCCCCTACAATATGACCCAAATAATTCAAAGATGTTTTGCCAAATTCACATTTTGATGGCTTAACACAAATATTTTCTCTTTTCAAAACATCTAGAGTCTGCTTTACATGCTTCAAATGTTCTTCCCATGTTTTACTAAATATAAGAATGTCATCTAAATATACAATGACAAAATCATCAAAGAAAGGCCTGAGTACATCATTCATTACTCTCATGAAAGTAGCAGGAGCATTAGTTAAGCCAAAAGGCATAACCAACCACACATACAATCCCTACTTTGTTTTGAAAGAAGTCTTCCATGCATCTTGCTCTGCAACTTTGACCTAATGGTAGCCACTATGCAAGTCCAACTTGGAAAAGTAAACAGTTTATTTCAACTAATCTAATAGATCATCTATGCGAGGAAGGGGATAACGATTTTTTATCGTTATCTTATTCAGTGCTCGGTAATCAATGCACAGTCTCCATGAGCCATCTTTCTTTCTCACCAAGACAATTGGAGACCCACAAGGAGATGTGCTAGGTCTTATGAACCCTTTCTCAAGCAGCTCCTGTACCTGTTCTTGATTTCTGCATTCTCTAAAGAGGACAACTTGCACATTCTGATGTTAGGCAATGGAGCATCTTGCTACAATTTTTTTTCTAGTTAAGACTAACCTAAGTACCCATGGGGGATTTGAACCAGTGACCTATTGCAAGGAGTGTCGTAACAATGCACCCATTCACTGTCAATCCAAAGTCGCGTGGGCCATCTTGCTACAAATTAATATCATGTACTATTTCCTTTTTGGGTGGCAGACCTTTAGGTTCTTGAAATAGTATATCATATTCTGAAACACCTTTTTCTAAATCAGCTTGCTGTCTAGCATTACACCCTTCAAATACATTGGTTTTATCAAGTTTCCTTTCCTTTACAACCATCAGTAAAAATTGCTTGCATGAATTTACAATTCTTTTCATCTGCCCTAAGTTTATGAGAGTGTAATTATTCTTGAGTTTATGAGCTATTACAGTATATTCAATTCCATCTTTAAGGAGTTGATACTTGTTTTCAGCTCTATAGAAAATGGCTTTTCTATCATACAAGTAAGGATTTCCTAAAACAATTCCACATATATCCAAGGGAACAATATCTAACTCAACCTCATCTACAAATGCTGACCCAAAAGAAAACCTAAGTTTACATTGTCTAGTCACTTGTAGCTTTGCTTTATCACATAACGAACCTAATGGATATGGATTTTTGTGAGGTGTGGTTAGTAATCCCAGTTTCTTTACAATCGCTTCAGAAATTAAGTTTACTTGTGAGCCACTATCAAACAAAGTGTCAATATTTTGATGCTTGGAAATAACTCTAATATGAAAAAGCTCATGCCTTTTCCTCTCATTTTCTTCATTATCAGTAGATTGTGCAGGATTACTAGTAGATGCTTAAGAATTTTTACCTTTAATACCTGTGGCTATGATTGTTGTTTCATCCCCTGAGTCTGACCCCAAATCTTTCTGAATAGTTGCATCAGTCTTCTTATTTTTTCACCGTACTTCTTGGGTTTCAGCTTTGAATGCAGAATCCAGCAGTGTTCATCATCATGCCCATCCTTCTTGCAATGGGTGCATGAAGGTTTGGTCTTTTGTACAACATTTTCCTTCCTCTCTTTCCATTTCTGTTTTCTCTTTTCCTTGTTCTTATTTGCAATGGGTTTTGATGATCCCCCAACTTCTGGGTTCACATTCTTACCTCTAGTATCTAGATGTGTAGCCTGAATAGATACCTCATCTATGCTAGTGGGATTAAACACGAGAATGGTATGTCTCAAATAACTATGTAGACCACCTATATACTTCAACAAAGTTTCAGGTGAGTCTAAAGAAATGCCTAGAATCAAAGCTCTTTTCCTAAATTCTTGGGTGTAACTTTGTAAACTTTGCCCTTTCAATTGGCGAAGAGTTTGCCAACTCATCATAGCTTGCTACATGTAAGCTAATGGATAGAATTGCTTTTTAATTGCAGAAACAAATTCATTCCAGGTAGAAATAATTTTACCATGTTTCTTCAAATCAGCTTGTGTCCTGCCTTCCCACTATACCAGGGCGGTGCCTCCAAGGCATAGGCTAGCCAGCTGAATCTTTCTCCTTTCTGAATCAATATTCTGCACTCTGCAATATACATCAACTTGTCTAATCTAGTTATCTAGCTTTTTTGCATTCAATTCTCTACCATAAACTGGCAAATCAAACTTCACATCTAATTTAATCAAAGAAGATTTCTTCTTTTCTTTTCAAGGCTTTGTTTGTGTGAAGAAGATGATGATGAAGGTGATTATGAGGGAGATTGTGTAGAGGGCTTCTCTTCTTTTCCTTTGCCTTCTGGGTGGGCAACTAGAAGAGGTTCTTCTACTCCTTTATCTTGTTTGGAGGTTGATGACTCTTCACCTCTACCTTTCTTAAATTCCCTATACATTTCTTCTACCATGGCTCTCATGGTCATCAAACTGTCCATGAACTGGGAGTCTGATTCCAAGGGACTTTCTTCTGACATTTTCCTCTTAAGATAGACTCTTTTGATTTCTAGGTTAACTTTAACCAACTCTCCTTCTCCTAATTTAAGCTTTGATCTAGTTATCATTCAACAAAAGAATCTAGCACAAGCTTGTCTAACCTTAGTAACCTAGAGCTCTAATGCCACTTGATCTGAAATTGATCTAAGACAAACAATTAAGGTCTTACAGACTCATGTGCATGGATGTGCCTATGTTATTTTATGCAACAGATTGATAAGATTGCAAAATACACAGGCACTAAAGCAGTTAGAGAAAACATAACGAGCAAACATGTGAACACAACAAGTTTAATAAGGAGTTCACCCAACACTCTTGGGATACGTCTCTCGGTCCAGCCTTCAGTGGTGGCCTCTCTATTATGTTTTCAAAAGCAGAGTTTTTACAACAATGAGCTCAATTTGAGTATCACACAACATATACAATTCAGTAGGACTGTACTTGGATCCCCCAAGTCTTTGGAGTACACAGACTCTCCTTACTGAAACTCGACCTCTATTGGTCACTGTAGTATGAGCCCAATCTGAGGCTCACACATGACAAACATATACAGAGGAGTTTGCTTGAACCTCTCAAGCCTTCTCTGGAGCACGTAGACTCTCTGACTCTCTCTGTCTTTGTCTGGTTCGATCCTACCTTTGCTTTTGCAGGTCAGCTCAGCTTCTTCTCTCTGCTCTCAACTTTCTACATCTAACTAACTCTCACTAACTCGTTTCTCCTACTTTCTCTATCAGTCTTTGGCTTTAAGGCCAATATGCTTTCTGACTGTTCGTTTCTGCTTCCTAGCTTTCTGGTTCTCCTGCCTCTATCTGTTTGAATCCCTCTATTTTGTGTAATCATCACTATATAATGCTTCACAAGGAGGTGGCCACCTATTCTATAACGGATGAGGGTGTCAGCTCTCTCGAACATGTTTGAATGGTTGTTATTTCCATTTTCTACAAGAGTGCCTGCAAAACTGAATCTCTTGTCAGCTCATCGTCCATGTCGGACTTCAAATCCCATGTGATCTTGCTCTATAACCTCATCAAATACAATCACCCATTAGGACGTGTCTCCACTACCGATTTGGGTCCCCCAAATCCTATAGTTGTTGCTCATATCGGGCGGTTAAGTAGCTCGATGGTTACCCGCCCGATGTGAGTAGTTTTCTCTCTCTTCCACTGGATGCATGGCAATCGATGTGTGGCATTGCGGGACTTGGTTGAAACCACTTACTTCCTCGAGCCCTTCCGATATCCTGTTGGTTTTGTGGAATCCCCCCTCTGATGGAATCAACACGATAACCGTTGCATTTTATAACCTTTCTTGTCTGAGCGCTTAGGGCATTTCCTTCTTTGAGGGGTTTGCCCAGCAGTATGCGATTAGCGATGTGACTTGTCACTAATTGCATATCAGAAACCACCCCATTTCTCGAAAAGATCTCTCGTTTTTCTAATTTGTGACAGTGCACGTTACCATCGGCCGATGGTCTGCGCACTTGATTGAGGGTCCTTGCTGCTCTGTGATGATCACAAATTGCAACTATTATGAGGATATCTCTGATAAGATTGATCTTTTAAGGCTTTGAATTTTTAGCATAATTTTAAAAGTTCATGAGAACTTAGAGTGTGTTCTAGGATCCAATTCGGATCACAAATGGAAGAAAAATGGTGGTGGACAATGAAAATAATCAGAGTTACAACAATGAGTGCAACAATGAAGATAATCAAAAGTGAATAATGAATGGAAAACCCTTCTATTTATAGAAAAATATTGAGTTATCCTCGAATACTGAGAAATAATAAAATATTATTAACCCCATTCTTGGAATAACCACATGGAATATTTTATTATATTTGATTAGGAAGGAAAAACTATTTAAACTTTTATTTAGAAATAATAAATAAATAAATTATTTATTTATCATCTAAACGAATTGGTTAAGGAATAATAAACAAATAATGATTTATTTAATTATTCATAAGGGATTTAGTCAAATTTGACAAGGAATAATAATTAATTAGTGACTGATTAATTATTGCTAGAGAAAAATAAGATAATTAATAATTTATCTGTTGAGTTTTCATAATTGGTTCAAATATGACAAGGAATAATAATTGAACAGTGGTTTAAATAATCATTCCTAGAAGAAAATCAGATAAATAGTGATTTATTTAATTATTGTTCATGGGTTTAATTATAAATTACTTAAAAAAGGTGGTTTATTAAGTAATTTCTCACAGTGAAAGCAATTTTACTATGGTAAAATTGGCTTTACATGGTGTACTTTGATCCATCTAGTAAATTAGGCTAAATGATCAATTTTTGGGTTGTAATAGATTTCCCCCCAACGTACGAGTGTTAGGAGCAAAAGTATGACTGGAGTACTTTGTAAAGACACAATCACTAGACAACACAAGGGAGTCACACAGAGAGAGAGAGAGAGAGAGAGAGAGAGAGAGAGAGAGCTAAAGTGAAAGAGGATATGGAAAAGGGGGTGAGACAAATGCAAGTCTCCTTTTATGTTGTGGTACCAAAACTCAATGAGGTGGGGCAAGCATACCCATACCTATCGAGATAACTTAGTACAAAAATAATGATGCACCTAGAAACATAAAACTGAGCAATGAAGTACATGATGAATGGTACATGTCATGCTGGCATAACTGTTGAGTCTCAAAATTGTCTTCCATATTCATCCATATTTCCATCCTTTCATAAACCATTTATCCCTCATTTCATAACTGTCTAGCCTAAAACCCTACATCAAGTAACCATCTTCATGATTATATGGGTTAGAATCCTTGTTTTCCAAAGTTATTTATTTTATGTATTTAAAGTGAATTCATGATTAAAAACTAGGAAATTAACATGGTTTCGTGTGTGTGTGTGTGTGTGTGTGTGTGTGTGTGTGTGTGTGTGTTATATGAGTTTTGTGACATATGTAGATCATTTGGAAGCTTCCAAGGCACCCTTATGTGGCCTCCCAAGATCAAATTCGAATTTCAACTCAAGAGGTGGACCATATTCCAAGGAGAAATATCATGGAGATCTTTGTGAGTCATGGGATTTATACCTTGTATTTAGGGATAAGTTGAGACAAGTATGGATCTAGTATATATTTAAAGGATATACATTTATTGAGTATATATCCCTAATTCATGTACAAATAGGCGGAGCATCCTTCAAAGGAAGCTAATAGTTGGCATTTATTCATTAGCATCAGATTTATTATTGTTCATTCAACATGAATAATATCATTTTCTCCAAATCATGAGTTATGAGTGTTGTTTGATTCTTAAGATGTGATAGTTGTTCTTGTGCGCTCATTGAGGAATGGAAGGATCCCCATCAACCACAATCTGCATACAACTATAACATAGTTTGATTTCTGTTATTTCTTTTCATGCAAGCGTGCTTTTCTTTCTACAAGTGTGATTTTATTTCTGCAAGTTTGATTTACTTTCTTACATTTGATTTGATTGTCATTAAACTGCTTGCTTACTAGCTATCTTAGCTTGCTTGCATGACAACTAAATCACTAGTTGCTATTTACTGCTTTCTAGATTATCATAGTTTGCTTCTTATAGTTTTTCATAGATTAGTTTGCTTTAGAATAGTTTAGAAAGGCCATGGCGTTAATTTTTTCATTCCAGCTTTAGAATTTAATTTAGTTTTCTTGCATGAGATTTCTTTTGCATCTTTCTTTAGTTATATTTGTAATATGTATTTCCTTTCTCTCTTTCCATCCTAAACAAGCTTTCTACAACAGTTTCATTTGAGGTCCCATATATTTTGGTTTGCTTCTAAGTTTACGAAACCCCTCAGGTTGACATATTAAAATGACAAGGGATTTAGCATACCATTAAATCACCCTACATTTTTGGCGTCGTTGTCGGGGAACCATACTTATATGTAACTAGTTAGGAAGATTGTTTAAAAAGAATTTTCATTAGGGTTATTTGCATTTAGACATAAACTAGAAAAGATAAAACATTCATAAAACAAAACCCCCATTCACTAAAAAATAAAATAAAAAAACCATCCATATCATGAATTCCTAGTTTTAGATGAGGAAGATCATTTTGGATTTCCCATTCAAGAAACTAATATCAATTTTCATACGAAGAACATATCTCCATTTGTACTTCCTATCTTGAATGGTATGAGATCAGAAGACCCAGAAACGTTTCTATTTGAATTTGAAATAATTTGTAGATGTTATGGCTACTTGTTACACAATCAAGAGTTGAATTTGTTTCTAGAAACATTGAAGGATAGAGCTGTTAAATGGTTCATGACTTTAGGAACAAATTATATAAGGACATGGGATGATATGAAAAGGGTATTTTTGGAAAAATACAAAGATT
>APFE030632863.1:0-26882 GCA_000404065.3 Pinus taeda | reverse complement strand
TCTTAACCCCGGATCTATCAAGTGTCTTGAGAGATCAAATCTCTCAAGGTGCAATCATTTCCTCAAGTTTCACACTAAAAAAATAGTTTGCACCTCGAGAGATTGGATTCATCTCGGTGCTTGATAGATTTGAGGTTAACATGGATCTAGGTTGGTTATATCATTCTTTTCAAAATATAATTGATAATTAAAAAAGGGATGGAAATCAAGAAGAGAGGGAAGGAGCTCCTACTTAATTTGCCATTATCTTGGTGAGATTGATTGCTTGTTTCTCAATCTAAATGGCCTATCTTAGCTTCCCATGATGGAAATGATCAACCCTTGTGATGAACCACATTAGATGGTTCTAAACATCAACCAAATCTTAATGATACGATTAATGCAAAAGACATATTCATTATCATTATGGATTACAAAATTACAAAAGTTTAAGATCTAGCAAGTTAATTACGCCGTAAGGCATTCCCTTTGAAATGAACTCCCTCTCTTGCCCACTTGTCATCATTATGGGCCATAAGATTATGTGTTAGATGATTGAAAATAGTTCCACCATTGGATGAAGGGAAAGTAGTTACAATTCATTGCAGAGTATCAAGGATGCCATTTGATTAAATTAACATGCCATGGAAATGGTTGCACTTGCCAATGGAAATGGTTGCACTCGCCGCTGCAACCACAACAGCCACAATTGCACTGAAACATCAAAATGATTCTGATACCCATATCTATACATCCATTTCTGCTAATGAAAGCCCCAGAGATTACCCATTAGCGGAACACATGCCTCATTTTGGATTTCTTACTCAACGAATGTGGGTTGCACTAGTCCGAGTTTTCAAGAATCCTCAAAATAAGGCAAACCTTTGTCAGAACGAGATCCACTTCTACAGCCCAACAAGCCATTCAGTTCTTGACAAATTTGGGATTCACGAATGACCGGGTAAGGAACCTCATTACCAAAAACCCATCTATTCTCGCTTTCAATGCTGATCGGCTGTTGAAATCCAAGTTTGAGTGAATGAAAACACGTGGTCTCACTGCCCAAGACATAAAAATTGCCTTATCTCGGGCACCCATATTAATTAAATGCAGTATAGAGGAACTTATGTGTCCTAACATGCAGTATCTTCAAAATCTGTTAGGAATAGAGGCTGATGTTTCCAGGGTTTTTCAATGGTCACCTCACATTTTAGTCAGTAGTAATATGCCATGACTTTTGGAAAAAAATGAAGTATTGGGAAACTTTTGACCTCCTGGAAGATGAGATGAATGCGATTTTTAGCATAAACCCATATATACTAAATGTTTCCATGGATAAGGTGCAGAAGAACATGGATTTTTTCATGCACACTTCAGGGCTTCTTGCAAAGTTTGTTTTATCATATCCTAATTTAGCGTCTCATTGCAGCTTGGTGTCTAGGATCAAGCCTTGCCACAAGGTGTGGAGTGCTATTAGTGCTATGCAAAACACTGAAAAATTCAATTACATAACCCTTGAACAACCTCCAGCTAGCTATAGCTTTTCGCATTTAAAAGAGTGTTACTTGTTTGATACATTTCCGTAAAGTGAGTGCTTTTTCTTTTTCTGTTGCATTTGTAAATTGTTTCATTTTTCTGATTAATAGGAGAAATTACATTGATAGTAGAAATGACAATGTAAGAAAAAAAATTCTTCTTTTATTTATTTACTAGAAAAATCTAAAATCCTTAAAATTTCATTGAATTCAACCTTGAAATAAAGCAGTCCCAAAGATATTTGTGTTAGGTAACACTCTCATTCGTACTTTGTTGCCTTAATGCTTGTTATCTAGTGCTGACACCAGTATGCCAATTAGTAGCACAGTTAAATCTCACAGCAATTTTCCCTCAAAAGTTTGTTCATGGACCGTAACAACCTTGGATTTCTTCTCAGTGGCAAATTGTTCTCCATATATCAATATGAATTTAGACATATATCAACAACCAAAGAGGCAATAGAATTTATGATTCAGATTTTGAAAAGTTGGACTCCATACGTTCATTAATGAAATAGATCAAACTCTATAACATCATCGTTCCTGAATTCTGGGTCACTCCTAACTTATTGCTGAACTCCACCTGCAAATGAGATAAACTATCTCACACTATCCATAACACACTCCCTCTGTATGATAAAAGTGATCTCAGTATCAATTTGCATGCATGAATTGGTGTATTTCATTTCATTTGATAGTGTATGTAGAGGACAGAGGAAACAGATAGAGGTCTGCATGTATTCTGCAATTTTTTCTTGTCCTGAATCCCAACTAATTACTTGTTCATTTTCTTATCTTGCAATATTATAATTTATGGGGTCATTGTTCTCCATTTATAAATCTGAATGCAGATAGATATCAATAACCAAAGAGGCAATATAATTTGTGATTCATATTTTGGAAAGTTGGACTCCATACGCTCATTAATGAAATATATCAAACATTGTAACATCATCATGTAATATTTTATAAGTGGTTGGATTATCAGCTCTTGAGAGGGTAGTTAAAGTTTAGTTTAGTTTTTTTTTTTTGCAGCATAATGTGGATGTTTAAACCCGAGTCTTTTTTTCAAGCAATATGAAACAGAAAAGGAAGGAATTAAGGATGGACCAATCTTGAGAATCAATTTGAATGCTTGGTTAGATTTGCTGGTATCCCATGGAACAAACCACACATTTCATGTATATTATGATAAAATAAAGTGACTTAAGGAATTAAAATAAGCATGCTCTGATGGACGAGTTGTTTTCTTAATGAATTTTACATTATGGAAAACCTATGCCTGTCGAATATTCTCATCAAAAATTAGCTTTCATGCTTGAATGTAGACAATGCCATAGGCCAACATGCATTGATGTGACAGAAAATAGTAGGTAAGAAGAAACCTGATAAATACAGGTAACAGTTCTCTGAACAATATGATGGAAGTGAAAAGACCCTACTTTAGATACAGGTTATAAACTTCATAGCTTCCCGAATTCTGGGTCACTCCTAACTTATTGTTGAACTCCACCTGCAAATGAGATAAACTATCTCACACTATCCATCACACACTCCCTTTGTACGATAAAAGTGATCTCAATATCAATTTGCATACATGAATTGGTAACAGATAGAGGTCTGTTTTTTACCTTTTCATATTTGGCATGTATTCTACAATTTTCTCTTGTCTTGAATCCAACCTAATTACTTGTTCATTTTCTTGTCTTGCAATATTATAATTTATGGGGTTATAAAGCCTCTGCAGGTTCTGTGACACACTTCTTGGAAAGACAAATGTTTTACTAAGAAAAGAGACGTCAACAAACTCTAAAGTCAAATCATTATCTAGTAAATGCTAATAAGCAAAGTCATTTCTACGACTCCATTATGTGCAAGAAAATACCAAGGGGCAACACTACGTTTCAATCTGAATGTACATGCCAGAGCCCCAAATGTTATGCACAAGCATCGCATAGAAAGAACCTTTATGACAAAATTTTCTAGTATAAGTTGTAACATTCCCACTAATATTTTGAAGGTGGCTTATCATGTAATTTACACAATAACTATAGTTGCTGCAGGTAAAAAATTTCCTTTGGTTGGAACTCGATTATCAAAAAGCAGTTCTTATTTAAGCAAATAAAAGCATAAGCAGCTCATTTTGATGGGTCTGCCATGAACATATTCAAAACGGTATCTCTGCTTGTATATAATGTGTCCAACTTTTTTATTGCCAATGCTTTATAAATAATAAATATTTATAATAAAAAATATAATAGGAAACTCGAGCACAAAATCAGGAAACATCTTTTTCAAAACATGAATACCAAGTAACTAATCGAGAAAATGCCTATTCCAACCCTCATGCCACAAAATTATTTGAACTTTACAATGGAAAACTTGCCCTCTTGTAATGACAAGGCACAATGGTTTCTGGTTTGGTCATAGTTAGATTGTATTGCCTTTCTCTTGATGATTAAGTGCATTAACCAAGGGATCGTCTATTGGTTAAGATCCAGCGTCATGATCCTTGTTTGCTCACCAGTAATATTGCGACTATAATTCATTTGTGAGGATAGATCGATTGAAAATCCATTAAACAATTCTTTTCCAGAAATACTCAACAACTGTGAAAGCCTCTAGTCACTTGTAGACATGAAGATTTTTAGTTTGTCTGAATTATGGCTAACTTGTAAAAGAGAATGCCCAATACCATTGGCTTGTGGGGACCTTTTAAATTCTTATAACATTTATAGTCTTTAAAGTGGCATGAATTGTTTGTTTTCTTATTAGTGATTGTTGTTTGAATCAATTAGTATTACTGCAGACACTATTTAATATAGGAATTCATTTGTTGGTCACATTACACAGCCTTTTGAAACTTTATGCACGAGTGCACCTACTACGTTAGTAGCCTACAAGAACTACTGTAGAAATATGGAGAAAGCATATATGAGGAACACACTGTGGATGGTCCCATCCATGTTGGTCTTGGTAGATTGATTTATGACTAGGCTTCTCTGAGATATGTTGAGGCAATTGCACAGGGGATGAGGCAACAACTAGAAATTTTGAAACATCAAAAATGATTCTCATACCTATATCTCTACATCTATTGCTGCTAAGGACAACCCCACAGGTTAACCAATAGCAGAGAACACGTGCCTCATTTCAGATTTCTTACTCAACGAATGTGGATTGTGCCTGTCTGAGCTTTCAGGAATCCTCAAAATAAGGCCAACCTTTGTCAGAACGAGATCCACTTCTACAGCCAAACAAGCCATTTGGTTCTTGATAGATTCAGGGTTCACGCATGATTGGGTAAGGAACCTCATTACCAGAAAGCCATCTATTCTCGCTTTCAATGATGATCGGCTATTGAAATCCAAGTTTGAGTGGATTAAAACACAGGGTCTCACTGCCCAAGATATAAAACTTGCCTTACCTTGGGCACCTAGATTGATTAACTATGGTATAGAGAAACTTTTGTGTCCTAACATGAAGTATCGTCAAATTCTGTTCAGAACAGAGGTTGATGTTTCCAAGGTTTTTAAATGGGCACTGTTATCACCCCAAGAAACTCTCCTCGGTTGTAGCTCGGAGATGCTCGGGAACATAAAAATTAAACTTATTGCTGGAAATGGATGAATGGAAGGAATGATGATTGTTCAAGCCAGATAACCACTTCTACTTTGCTTGACTCCAGACATGCGTGAACACCCCCAGACTACAAGGCTTTAGACCACCAATTACTCACAGTTAAAGGATTGGGTGAACATGGAGAATACTGACCACACCAACAGATGCACAAGACCTTGTGATGGCTGGCTGTAACCAGTAAAGAGGTCTGCAAATCTAATTCCCTAACGTACAGACAGGATGAAAACTCTCTCTCAATAGGTGAAAAGAGAACCTAAATAACTTTATTCGCTGATACATACAAGACTTTAACATAGAGATAGGATGACAACTCCTCTAATGCCAAAAATCAAGAGTTTAGGAAAATGGCATATCAGGCAGAACCTGGAATAGAATAAAAATGGAAAGTGAGCAATTAACAACAAAAGAAGCTTGTATTAGCTGAAAATGAAGATGAGACGTTGCAAGTATCAAAGCAGTTATAGTCTCCAGAATTTGAACCTTACATCAAAATAACAATCATCAACCTTGATTACATCTTGTTTCTGGGTATATATAGAGTTTCATTACAAAGGCACTCGGCCATTCTAAGTATGGAGGGGTCATAATTGACCACCAACCACTTTAACTACTTGATGGAGTCTCTAGTGCATTTGCTTGCTTCAGTGGATAATTCTGATCTTTTTCCCGCGCTCTGCTGTCCTTTCAGGTGGTGAGGTGTTGTATAGGATGAAATCCCATAACTGTTAAATGCGGTTATTTACTCAAGCTCAGTCCTTTTCCTTCTTAGCCATACTATCTGTTGAATGCGGTTGTTGAGGAGGAAATTCACCTGGTACTGGTAGACTAGTCACCTTCGTCCTTCTAGAGCACGAACCAATTAAGAGACATGGACTGCATAGCAAGTGGACGAGTAGGAGGAAGGAGAAGGGTCGACCGTCGGATCAGGAGGATAGACAGTAGAGATGACTTGGTAGGGTATATCGGAAGAAGCGAGAGCAGAACAAGCGTGGGTTGTTGGATCTTGGCGGAACTGATCCAATGGTGGTCAGGCGAGGAAGGTGCGCAATGGTTATCGGGCGAGGACAGAGGATTAAGTGGTAAGCAGTCTCGATCGCACCACCTTTGGGCATTAGGTGGTAAAAGGGTGAGGGCGTGCAATTCCATTCAGCACGTGACACGTGGTGACAGAGGAGAGAGAAAAACTACTCTCCATCATGCGTTAACGTTCCATCCCTTTGTGGGCGCGAAATGAGCGAAGGGCGTTTGATCTTGATGGAACTGATTGGACGACAGAGGAGTGATCAGGTGAGTCTCTTTATCAGGCATGATGGGAGTCATCGAATCTGATTTTTCTTTTAGTAGTTTGGGGCCTTTATGTAGGGCGACGTGCGATTGCGATCATATTTCATCGAAATATCGCATCGGCAGAAGCCGAGGGGCATAGTCTTTATACACACATGGATGCGACTTGTGATAGCGATTAAACCCGGACTCGATAAAGGACTTAATTGTTTTTTTAGGACTGAGGAAGTGAGAATGAGCAGTGCAAGGGAAGGAGAAAATGACCATTGTGAGTCTCTTTTGAGCATGACCAAGAACCAGGCTCACTTTCAACCTTTGGAAATCAAAGATATGTAGCAGATCTAACATTGGCTCCCTCTGGGGATGAGATCCTCCCTGTGAGGTCTCAAGAACTGCAGATCATTGCCTTTCCTATCATACTAGACGAGAAAAATTTCCTAGTGTTCCATTGGGCATGGAGTCTAATTAAGCTTACACTAAAACTGATAAAACAACATATTTACAACTTTAAGGCCTAAAGACCTTAAACAACATAATTTTCAAAACTGCCCATTTACTGGGCCATCAAAAATTTTTCTCCTTCTCTTGGTCAATATGCCTGTCAGCCGGTTCATCAAAGACATGCAAAATCAGATTGATTTGATCATCTACCTCAAAAATTTTAAGACATTTGAGCTTATTTGGTAGAGATGGTTTATATTTCACCCCCTCTTTGTATGCTCTCGTCCTTGGATGCTCTTCATGGAAGCTTTTGTACACCTGATGAATAATAAGGGTTGTTGTGTACTCGACTGTGTCCTTTGTGGCTTGCATAATTAATATAAATGGTGAATCAATGCATTCTTGTGTGGGGGACACAAAAACTTCACCTGCTCCTGCAGCTTTCTTAGAACAAGCCCCATCCAAGGAGGTGTCCCAAATCTGTGCACCTTCTTCCTTTGTGATATGGCAAACTGCCCTTTCAAGCTGTGTGGAGGCCAACTGGGTAGGCTTAGGAATATCAAGACTGAGATTATCCATATCAGCCTTGGGCATTGAGTTATAGTTGGCCTCAACACCTAGGGAGAAATCATGAGGGATTGTCTCTTGAACAAATAGAGAAACATAAGATGATGGGGAATTGACTTCACCCTTTTTTATCACTAGGTTGGGGATAACAGAAAGTTGGCCAGTTTGTAGATTTGCATAGTCATTAGAAGTTTGGCTGGCTTTAGGCTCAGGCTCTTCAAGGATAGATTTCATAAAGGACTCTTTCTTCACTGGCTCAATCAGAGGCATGGGTATTCTTGGCTTTTGAATTTCTAACTGAAACCTGATAGAAGAAGGGGAACATTCAAGGCCTCTTACCTCTATAGCTAGAACTTTGAAGAAGATTGGATTTGCTATTGGTTTCTTCTATTGGTAAACTTGTTGTTCTGCAAGGACAACAAAATCATGAGCAAAGCCTTTGAATAATGACTTCTCATAGGCAACTTTGGTTAAGAAAGGGGCACTGCCCTTGTCTTCCATACCATGGACCTAATCATCTTCTTCAAACTGCTCTTCTTCCATGACTATATTCTGAAAAAGGGTCTTCACCCTTTGGTATTCATTGGCATCTTTGTTTCTTCACAAAATCTGCAACTGTTGCTTTGCTCCTTTATATGGATTTGGATTTGGATTTGCAAAGGTATAAGCAACTAGTCCTTCCCTTGAATGCTACTCCACCCTTAATTTGGAAACTTTAGAGGCTAATGACTCTATCATCCTGGCCATTTTATCGATCTTGAGATCTGAGGATGATGACGACTCACCCCTCTGTCTTCTCCTTTCAGCGTTACCTTCGAGCCTTTCTGTAGCCATGATGTTTTATTCTACTTCTAGGGTTGCATTTTGCATATCAGCCAAAGAAGCACGTCTTCTTTCTCTTAAAAGTAGGCAGAAATCAAATTCAAAAGCATTGGCATAAGTGAGTTTGGCAGAGGTGGGGGTTGGCTTTACCTCAGCAGGTATCTTACTATACATACAATTGAATCTTTTATTAAAATCAGGCAATGATTCCCCATTTTCCCTCTTGAGGTTTCCAAACTCTGTATGGTAATATAGCAGGTCTTTTTTAACTCCCCAGTGCTTCAAAAATGCATCATTTAATGCTTGAATGTCTGTTATGGACCTAGGGGCCAGTTCTTTGAACCAATTTCTAGCATCTCCATCAAGGCTCTGGAAAAACACTCTCATCCACACATCATCCTCACTGATATCTAGGTTATCAGCATAACTATAGAAAGGTTCAAGGTGTTCTTCAGCTGTTACTCTCTCTGTACTAGTGAACTTGGGCATATATTTCTGGTACTCTCCTGCAGGCATGGCATTCAAAGGAACATGCAAGACCAGGGGTCCATACCTAGCAGCTATTATTTTTCGATCTTCATGGGTGCGTGTTGGCCTGCCATGACTGGGATGGGTGGAAAGGTACTGGCAGATTGGATGGTAGAAATCAATGAAATAGATGACAGGGACAAAGGAATACGATGGACTGTATGGGAGGCTTTCTTTAGATTGAGATCCAAAGGAGAACTGAACAAAAAAGGATCTTTATGAATCTCTGTGAGTATTTCTTTACCAACAATGCTAGACTCTAGATCTTCAAACTGTATATTCTCAGCTATAATCTTCTCTTGCAGAGATATATAAGATTTCTTAGGCTTACCTGATCTTGATGCTCCTTTCTGTGATGTTTTCCACTGCTTGACAATCTTCTCAGGGTCAGGCACTCGGTCAGCCAGTGACTTCTGAGGATTTCTCCAAGTATGCCTCACAAATTGAGCCAGAACTATAATGTGGAGTCGCCACTAGGTTGGTCCTCTAGTAGAGTCACCAGATAGATGATTACAACCAGAAATGTGCCCAGACTTTGTCTATCATCAAAGCTGGAACTGTGTCGTTCTTCCAGGGAAACTGAGCTTCAATATCCTCTCCCCAGCAATGGCACCAATTAATGTTATCACCCCAAGAAACTCTCCTAGGTTGTAGCTTGGAGATGCTTGGGAACATAAAAATTCAACTAATTGTTGCAAATGGATGAATGGAAGGAATGATGCTTGTTCAAGCTAGATAACCACTTCTACTTTTCTTGACTCCAGACATGCATGAACACCCCCAGACTACAAGGCTTTAGACCACCAATTACTCACAGTTAAAGGATTGGGTGAACATGGAGAATATTGACCACACCAGCAGATGTACAAGACCTTGTGATGGCCAGCTGCAACTAGTAAAGAGGTCTGCAAATCTAATTCCCTAATGTATAGACAAGATGACAGCTCTCTGTCACTAGGTGAAAAGAAACCTGAATAACTCATTCACTGATACATACAAGACTTTAACATAGAGATAGGATGACAACTCCTCTAATGCCAAACATCAAGAGTTTAGGACAACGGCATATCAAGCATAGCCTGGAACATAATAGAAATGGAAAATGATCAATTAACAACAAAAAAAGCTCGTATTAGCTGAAAATGAACACAAGACGCTGCAAGTATGAAAGCAGTTATAGTCTCGAGAAGTTTAACCTTACATAAAAACAACAACCATCAACCCTAATTACATCTTGTTTCTCGAGATATATAGAGTTTCATTACAAAGGCACTCGGCCATTCTAAGTATGGAGGGGTCATAATTGACCACCAACCGCTTTAATTGCTTGATGGAGTCTCTGGTGCATTTGCTTGCTTCAGTGGATAATTTTGATCTTTTTCCTGTGCTTTGTTGTCCTTTCAGGTGGTTAAGGTGTCGTATAGGATGAAATCCCATAACTATTAAATGCGGTTATTTACTCGAGCTCTGTCCTTTTTTTGAGGAGGAAATGCACCTGGTACTGGTAGACTAGTCACCTTTGTCCTTCGGGAGCATGGAACAGTTAAGAGACGTGGACTGAATAGCAGGTGGACAAGTAGGAGGAAGGAGAAGAGTCAGCTGTTAGATCAGGAGGATAGATGGTAGAGATGACTTGGCAGGGGATATCGGAAGAAGCAGGAGCGGAACAAGCATGGGCCGTTGGATCTTGGCAGAACTGATCCAATGGTGGTTGGGCGAGGAAGGTGTGTGACAATTATTAGGTGAGGATAGAGGATTAAGTGGTAAGCGGTCTCAATCACACTGCCTTTGGGCATTAGGTGGTAAAAGGGTGAGGGCGTGCGATTCCATTCAACATGTGACATGTAGTGACAAAGGAGAGAGAAAAATTTCTCTCCATCACGTGCTAACGTGCCATCCCTTTTTGGGGATGAAATGAGCGAAGGCCATTCGATCTTGACGAAACTGATTGGACGACGGAGGAGTGATCCGGTGAGTCGCTTTATCGGGCACGACAGGAGTTGTCGAATCAGGTTTTTCTTTTGGTAGTTTTGGGCCTTTATGTAGCGCGATGAGCGATTGTGATCAAATCACATCGCAATATCGCATCGGCGGAAGCCGAGGGGCGCAACCTTTATACACACAAGGATGCGACTTGCGATAGCGATTAAACCCAGAGTCGATAAAGGAATTAATCATTTTTTTAGGACTGAGGAAGGGAGAATGAGTGGTGCAAGGGAAGGAGAAAATGATTGTTGTGAGTCTCTTTTGAGCATGACCAAGGACCAAGCTCACTTCCGACCTTTAGAAATCAAAGATATGTAGCAGAGCTAACAGGCACCTCAGATTCTAGTCAGTAGTAATATGCCTTGACTTTTGGAAAAAAGAAATGAAGTATTGGGCAACTTTTGGCCTCCTGGAAGATGAGATGAAGGAGATTTTTAGGAGAAACCCATATATACTGAATGTTTCCATGGATAAGTTGTATAAGAACATGGATTTTTTCATGCACACTGTAGGGCTTCCTACAAAGTTTGTTTTATCATATCCTAATTTAGTGTCTCATTGCAGCTTGGAGTGTAGGATCAAGCCTCTCCACAAGGTGTGGAGTGTTGTTAGTGCTATGCAACCTTCCAAGCATCCTCGTAGTCTCATTAAAGAGCTTAAATTAAGTGAGCGGAGGTTCCTTGAAGAACATGTCTATTCTAGCCCTCATGCCACATAATTATTTGAACTTTACAGTGGAAAACCTACCCTCTTGTAAATGACAAGGCACTATGGTTTCTAGTTTGGTTAGAGTTAGATTGTATTGATGATAATCTACTTGAAAGAAGAAAAGGAAACCTATGATAGCCTCCCATAGGACCAACAATTCTAAGAACTACTTTATGACCAGGTCCATGCCCAATAAGAGAAGGAAGAGGAATAGACTGCCAGCATTGCTAGAAACTGGAAAGAACAAATGGATAAATAATAATTGGTGGTCCAGGACCGGCCTCTTCCTATTCCAAGTATCCCAATTCAATTCCAGACCATTGAGCAGGTGTACCCCAAAAGAAAAAACCAATTTTGACTGCTATGGGCTACAAGGGCTTAGGAGGTTTGGCTAAAGAGAAGTGAGGACCAACAGTGCCTCCTTCAGTGTGGAAGAGGCCAAAGGGGCTTGGGCTAGGGGTTGGTCCCAATGCTGCTACTACAATAGAAAAGGACTTACAGTATACATTCACCCCTCAACCATAACAAAAGTAACAATAATAAGGAATTCTTCTGAAGAAGAGGAGACATGCACTCTTAGATGGAGGTGCAGGCAGTTTTGGCAGTAGACAAAGACCCTGAAGGGGGGCCACATCTGACAAGAAGAGTCAGATAATCTACCCTATTGCAATGGGGGTATGCTTTTTTCCATAAAAGAACATCTAAACAAGCTGCCAAGATCCTTGAGGCCATGAAGTTCCCCCTAGATAACCCCTGCAGGTATGATCGTAAGTGTATAATGGCATAGCTAAAGGGAAAAAATTGGAAAACATGAGAGCATACCTACAGAAGAAAAAATGGAAAACATGCACTCTTGGGGGGAGGTGCAGGCAGTTTTGGCAGTTTTTTTGTATGTGTTAAATTATGATTAAAGAATCTCCGAAAACAATAAAGTGGTGAGAAGGCTTGTTATAGAGCATAAGTTTTTACCAAATTATTGGTCGTAACCCTTAGCTTTATGGAAAACTTCATCTAGAATTCCTATTGATGAAAGAGCTCCCTACACATGTCCTCCCTAATAATTTGTTTTAATATATTAAATATATAAATAATAATACTTTATTTTTTTCCTTTAATATATTTTCAATAATTAAATTTATTTTTTAGTTTACTTAAATTATTATAATATTATTTTTATTTAAATATAATAATAATTTTTTTATGACTAAACTATTATAAAAATTTTATGGCTAAACTACTATAAAAATTTCAAAAATGTAATTTTGAAAGTTCTCTCACCTTTGACTCTGTTTATCTCAATAGTTTTAATGTATCTTTTAAAAGTTGGAGTTTGTATATATTCATCACTAAAATTTACACGTTACTCAAACCCGGAATTTGTTCTTATTTTGAATCTTCCAAGACGGCTTCGAATACTAATTTTTCCAAGACTGGTTCGAAGAATAATTTTTCCATGCACTGTACTGGGAATCCGAATATTTCATCATCTTGTCCACTGATAACTCCTAATAAATAATCCAAATATCAAGCTGTTTATACTATTAATTTAATATATTTCGCCATCATACTCGATTATACCTTATACACTCAATAATTAGACTAAATATTTTGCCATATTCTTTAAGTGAGTGGTCTATATTCACATACTATCGATCTATGCTAAAGTGCTCTGTACAACCTCAGTCTTCTAAAAAAATTGTGTTCAGATATAGTTGAGACAATATTGTTTTTCACATTTTAAACGATATTATTTTTCACATTTAGAAGTAATTTATTAATTCTGTACGATATTATTTACTGTTTAATAATTTATGTGATAATTTTGTAATATATGATAATAAAATATTTAAAATTTCACTATTTTAAAGAAATATATCACATAAAGGGATAAGACCGGGGCCAGGGTAACGTTCATGTGACCGAGGCTTAGGATGACCGAACCTGAAGCGTGCGCTTATGCCTCGATCAACGTTCATGTGACCGAGGCTTAGGATGACCGAACCTGAAGCGTGCGCTTATGCCTCGATCGGTTTCGTCCACGTCCTCACCATCAGCTTCCTGGTTCTTGAACAGAGGTATTGAGTTTAACTGGAGAGAGGTATTGAGTTTAACTGGAGAGACTTCGTCGGTTTAACTCAAGTGTGTCTGCGAAAACGGTGACGGTGAGAGGGCGGACAGACTTCGTCGGTTTAAGTCAGAGAGAGCTCTTCAGTTTAACGCAGAGGACAGAGAGTCCGAGGGATTTTATGGTGCGAAAACAGGGAGATGAGAGAGAGCGCTCTTCAGTTTAACTCAGAGGACAGAGAGTCAGAGGGATTTTATGGTGCGAAAACGGGGAGAGGAGAGAGTGTTCTCTTCAGTTTAACGCAGAGGACAGAGAGTCAGAGGGATTTTACGGTGCTCTTCAAGCAATGCAATGCAGGAAGAAGATATTATATATATGGATCTTTGCAGGTGGTGTGAAGCACAACAATGAACCTTCCACTGTGTGGATGGAATGGATTTTAATGTGCAGAAGGTGTAAATTTGCAGGATTGCAGATGAGAAACCACAACAATAGAAAGCATCATGGGATACTACTCCTCCTCTCTTCTCTTTTTCATATTCATCTGAAAATGATAATGGAAGATGAGAAGAGAGGAGAAGTATTATCTGTAGATGCCCTCTCTTGTTTCTTTGAAACGACAATCCACTGCTAGGATTGCAGATGACAACAACAACAATACTTGAGAATTATATTTTAGAATTGCTTTTGTATTTGGATGTGTGTTTTTCAAGAATATAGGGGAGTCTTTGTTGTATTTGAAATTTAATTCGGTTTGTTTTGATTATTGTAAGGCTAACCGTATGTAAGTGCTTTTGTAATTAAAATTTGGGAATAGATGTCTAAGAAGAAACACGAGCACATGCATCAGAAGAAGCAGAAAATTTGAGAATAGATGTCTAAGAAGAAACACGAGCACATGCATCAGAAGAAGCAGAACAACAACACCTCAGAATCTGGATGGTGGCAGTTTCCAGTGTGCTCTCTTCTTTATCGCTTTCCAAGAAGGGCATGAATGAATAGGAGCACCCCTGTTATTGGGTAAACTCATCCAGAGTTAGGGCCGCCTCCTTAACCTCGCCCTCATACTCCATGATTCGGAAAACCAGGAAGCGGCCTTAACCTCGCCCTCATACTCCATGATTCGGAAAACCAGGAAGGAAGATGAGATGGAAATGAAGGCGGCTAAACAAAAATATGACTCTGGAGTTTTCTCCCAAGGTAGGTAATCTTAAAATTCGCATGAAATTTTACTGCCTTCTGTAGATAACATTCCCGAAGTCGTCTTCGTTTTCGCAGGTTCTGCAAACGTTGAAAGTTTTTATCGGAAATGGGTTATGCCAAGGCGTGAATGATGTAACCACCCAATCTCTTATTACTGCTTTACATTAAACGAGAAGAGGATTGAAGTGGAAATTTCAGTCATTAATAATTACGTTGAAAGTTTTTATCGGAAATGGGTTATGCCAAGGCGTGAATGATGTAACCACCCAATCTCTTATTACTGCTTTACTTGGCACACTATGTTGAAATTTGCGCTATGGGAAGATCACACCACCATTAAATTTAGCATAGGTGCTTCTCCCTTCTGTGGGATGGAACATCATAGTTTATTTCTCTTAGTCCCTCTTCTTGTTGCCCATGCTTCCCTCCCTTTGGACAACATGTAACATACTCTTTCACAGTCACTTACCTTATGTATAACCAAAGATTCTAAATTCTAACTATCTTTCTGAGTCTCTCTGTGAAATCACCAATGTTGACCATGATAAACACTAATTAAACCCGCAATTCGTTGGGCATTTCAAAAATTAACCTCTCCTATAATTATTTCTTGAAACACCTAATAGGTCGGATCCCTCTTAAGAATTCATGGCCATAGATTTTTAAACTATTATGAAGAGGATTCGCTTCACAATCATTGTGTAAAGATGGTTGTCCTAAGGTCACCTGTCATGGGTTTCAAAAACAAACATTAATGTTTAATTATATGTGTAATGTGGAAAATGGGTAAGGTTTATGGTGGGATTGGTGTAATGTTATAACCTAATCATTGTTTCATATGTTTGTGATTGGATGTGATCTTTATACACTGTGATATACATAAATATGTATTATAGTCATGGATAAACATTTTATGGCGTAGATGATGGGCTATATATGATTATTACTCAGGGCTTTATGACATGTCTCAGCACTCGGCATATACTATAATTACATGGCGTAGTTGGAACGATTTGATTCCCAAGTAACCTGGAGGATTATGGTATGTATTTGGCAAGGGTATCCGGTGTTTGTTTTGATTGGCATTGCATTTTAAATGGTATGGTTATGACCCCTCAACAATCGAATTTGATAATTACCAGCATAAAATATATGTCTGCGGAGCGTCTAATATAATTTCATAACTTGAAACGTATTTCTCAGTATCGTTAGTTGGATTATTTTCACCAGAAAGTTTGTATTGTTTCATGCAATGTGACTTTGGCAGCGGTGTTTAGTACTATGCGATGTGCACACAACTCGGTGTGATTTCCAACCCTTTATTCGTTAATAATGTTGTTTTGAACTATATCAATATGATATGTTGGCTATTGACATGGAATTCTTTCACTTGTTTCATTGGTTAAATCATTGTTATGGCTCTGATTCAACCCATCTCTATTGTTAATATGTTTATAGTATCTATCCTCATCATCATTTCCCACTCGAACACACATGGTTGGAACGTATAAACGTGGTATGGGAAACATACCTCAGTTAATGAAGCATGCCTGCATTTCTTTCTTGCATTTACTCCACCACCTCGAGTTGAGCACTTCGATTCTTGTCGATTTACAAAACCCTCCAATGTGGTCATTCTCATTATTTTACAATTCTTGTTTCTCTGCAAGTGAATCCTAGTGGTTAGTAAGTGTTTACTTTTTTTGGAGTTTGGAGTTTGATTACATGGATTAGAGGTGGTTTTTCTAGATTCAATTTTTCCTTGTACCCTCACTGCTCACCAGGTATGTACAAAATGGTTGTCATTTGCTATACGTATCCCTTCGTTGGCAATGAAAATCATTTTTCAATCTTGTGTGTCAAATATAGGTTCGGTCATGAGTTTTTGCCTAACTATTTATGATGTTTTCCCTATGCATTATGACTAAAAACCCTTGAGGCCTTAAGGCCTTTGGCTTATACTATCTGGCATTAATTAAAAGGCCCAATCATGATGGCCATGAGTCGATCCCAAGAAACTCATAGCTATGAAATATTGGCCCCATCCTAAAACCCTAAATAAGTTCCATTAATTCTTATGAATGGTAGGGTACTACATGAAGTTTTTGAAAATAATGGAATACTTGTTTATCCCTTAACCACAGTACCCAATACTTTTTTTTTGGATTGAGGTCACTGAAATATCCTTCTCACCTTCAACATATACCATGTGACCAATCCCAATATTAGTTGTACCAAATTTTACTATGATTTATTTCTTCAAATGTGTTGCCTCTCATAGTGGATATAGGGTAGTAATCATACAAGAATGGAACCCTTTGGAATTATGAACTAAATGCTTACTCTTTTGGGAGGGAATGGAAACTGACATCTGGGATTTGGTGGCCAAATGTGACACTTGTTAAGGAAATAAAGGAAAAATAGACATGTGGGTCAACATTATTATGGATTTAATAATGGAATATATAAAGCAAAATAACATATATGTAGTCATGGTGATAGTTAGTCTCTCTCCAAATATGCTCTTTCTGTTAGAAAATTATATATTACAGAGCAATGGAACAAATAAAATATATTGAAAAATATAAACACATAAAACCATAGAGACATAGATATACGTGGTTCACCCAATTTTTGGCTATATCCATGGAGAAACAGTCAGTCCCTCCTATTATATTATCCAACAAAATGAAGAGATACAACCTATAGCAGATCCATAGTAATTCCCTCTTTGCTTTCACACAATCTCCTCTCTCTTTCTCGCTCAGAATAGAAATCTACATAAATAGATCTACATAAACGCAATACAATTCCCTCATATATAGCGAGGGGTTGCCTTCTAGGGAAAAAAAACCCTTAATTAAACATAACTTCTACCATCAGATCTTTGCCTAATGAACGACCGAGATTGACTATGAAATTACAACATTTTACAAGGTAATTTTACTCGGCTTCCGTTGTTGAGAGTGCAACAATGCTTCGGAGTTTTGAAACCCAATTGACAGTTGTTCCACCTATAGTAAACACATACCTTGTGGTGCTCCTCATGTTATCTCTATCACCCACCATATCTGCATCAACATATCCATGTAGAGCAATGTTTGAACCACCAAAGCATAATGTCTAATTTGTGGTACCTCTCAAATACCTGAGAATCCACTTCACTGTCATCCAATGTTCTTTTCCTGGATTGTTCATGTACCTGCTTACAACTCCCAATGCGGGACTACTTAAATATCTGCCCATATCACCCAGTTCTGCAATCAATATCATGTCAAAAATTATACTTCGTCAACATATTACCCACAAGCTAATGACTTAGTTGAATCTACCATCAAAAATCTTATTAGAATCTTGAAGTGGTTAATTAATGACAAACCACATACTTGGCACACCATGTTGAAATTTGCGCTATGGGAAGATCACACCACCGTTAAATTCAGCACAGGTGCTTCTCCCTTCTGTGGGATGGAACATCATAGTTTATGTCTCTTATTCCCTCTTCTTGTTGCCCATGCTTCCCTCCCTTTGGACAACATGTAACATACTCTTTCACAGTCACTTACCCTATGTATAACCAAAGATTCTGAATTCTAATTAGCTTTGTGAGTCTCTCTGTGAAATCAGCAATGTTGACCATGATAAACACTAATTAAACCTGCAATTCATTGGGCATTTCAAAAATTAACCTCTCCTATAATTATTTCTTGAAACACCTAATAGGTCGGATCCCTCTTAAGAATTCATGGCCATAGATTATTAAACTATTATGAAGAGGATTCACTTCACAATCATTGTGTAAAGATGGTTGTCCTAAGGTCACTTGTCATGGGTTTCAAAAACAAACATCAATGTTTAATTATGTGTAATGTGGAAAATGGATAAGGTTTATGGTGGGATTGGAGTAATGTTATAACCTAATCATTGTTTCATATGTTTTCCATTGGATGTGATCTTTATACACTGCAATATACATAAATATGTATTATACTCATGGATAAACATTTTATGGCATAGATGATGGGTTATATATGATTATTACTCAGGGCTTTAGGACATGTCTCAACACTTGGCATATAATATAATTACATGGGGTAGTTGGATTGATTTGATTCTCGAGTAACCTGGAGGATTATGGTATGTATTTGGCAAGGGTATCTGGTGTTTGTTTTGATTGGCATTGCATTTTAAATGGTATGTTTATGATCCTTCGATAATCGAATTTGATAATTATCGGCCTAAAATATATGTTTGCGGAGCATTTAATATAATTTCATAACTTGAAACATATTTTAGGGCCTTGGGCTTATACTATCTGGCATTAATTAAAAGGTCCAATCATGATGGCCATGAGTCGATCCCAAGAAACTCATAGCTATGAAATATTGGCCCCATCCCAAAACCCTAAATAAGTTCCATGAATTCTTATATATGATAGGGTACTACATGAAGTTTTTGAAAATAATGGAATACTTGTTTATCCCTTAACGATGGTACCCAATAAAAATACTTTTGTTTGGAATGAGGTCGCTGAAATATCTTTCTCACCTTTAAAATATACCATGTGACCAATCCCAATATTAGTTGTACCAAATTTTACTATGATTTATTTCTTCAAATGTGTTGCCTCTCATAGTGTATATAGGGTAGTAATCATACAAGAATGGAACCCTTTGGAATTCACTTCTAAGTAATTTCATGACCCTAATTTGTGTAAATTCACACATGAAAAATAAATGATTGTCATCATGCAAATTGTAAACACTTGGAATGCATACCTTATTGGGTGACGCTTCCAGATTAAGACTAACTATCATAGTCTAAAGTTCTTGAATTAAGGTTATCTTCACCAAAATAACATAAGTGGGCCACCAAGCTACTAGGGTATGAATATGAGATTATCTATAATAAAGATAAACAAAATGTTGTAGCAAATCCTTATATTTATCCTTTCAAAGTTGGTTTAAGGAAGCTGGTCAAGAATTCTTGGAAAATGACACTATCATTAAATTCATCCAGGGACTTTAGGAAGATCCCAACCCTCCTAAGGAGTATAGGTTGAAACTAGATACACTATAATATGAAAAAAAACATTGTTCTAATAAAGTATTATTCCTTAGAACAAAGAACCATAGAAGAATTTTATTGACCTGCTACATCAAGCCACTCTTGATTTCATAAAACATATGAATGAACTAAATGCTCACTCTTTTGGGAGGGAATGGAAACTGACATCTGGGATTTGGTGGCCAAATGTGACACTTGTTAAGGAAATAAAGGGAAAATAGACATGTGGGTCAACATTATTATGGATTTAATAATGGAATATATAAAGAAAAATAACATATATGTAGTCATGGTGATAGCTAATCTCTCTCCAAATATGCTCTTTCTGTTAGAAAATTATATATTACAGAGCAATGGAACACATAAAATATATTGCAAAAATATAAACACATAAAACCATAGAGACATAGATATACGCGGTTCATCCAATTTTCGGCTATGTCCTCAGAGAAATAGTGAGTCCCTCCTATTATTTTATCCAAAAAAATGAAGAGATACAACCTATATCAGATCCATAGTAATTCCCTCTTTGCTCTCACACAATCTCCTCTCTCTTTCTCGCTCAGAATAGAGATCTACATAAACACAATACAATTCCCTCATATATAGCGAGGGGTTGCCTTCTAGGGAAAAAACCCTTAATTAAACATAACTTCTACCATCAGATCTTTTCCTAATGAACGACCGAGATTGACTATGAAATTACAACATTTTACAAGGTAATTTTACATCTATTTTTATCTTCGGTGGCACTACCCCGATCCCCCACCAGGAGGGGGGCTCCAAATAATCGTTGCTGCCCGCCTTAGACCCCTCTGGTGGCGTACATTTTATAGGTAGAGTTGCCATCACATTACGAATTAGGGTCCAAAGCAGCGATACTTCTGAATAAAGAAGATAATCAAGCTCCACACCCAATAATCTCCCACTTGGAGACTGATTATAGAAACTCCACTGCTGCTTCATTTGTTGGATAATGACTCCACTTTGGACCTGGTTGTTTCTCATCTTCTTCATGATACTTGAAGACTAATTGAAATTGAGAAAAATCTTAGTTTCTCGTTGGTTACAAATTTTGTTAACATATGTGCAACATTTTGGCTAGTATGTATCTCTTCTAGCTTCAACTGTCCATCATCCAATGCTGACCATATGAAATGGTGCTTAAAATGTATATGTCTAGTCTTGGAATGAAATGCAGAGTTCTTTGTAAGATGTATGGCACTCTGCCTGTCACCGTATAACATGCCCAACTCCTTATTCTTACCCAGTTCATCAAGAAACCTTAGTAACCAAATCATTTCTTTACTAGCCTCTATATCAGCAACATACTCTGCTTCCGTTGTTGAGAGTGCAACAACGCTTTGCAGTTTTGAAACCCAATTGACAGTTGTTCCACCTATAGTAAACACATACACTGTGGTGGTCCTCATGTTATCTCTATCACCCACGATATCTACATCAACATATCCATGTAGAGCAATGTTTGAACCACCAAAGCATAATGCTTGATTTGTGGTACCTCTCAAATACCTGAGAATCCACTTCACTGTCTTCCAATGTTCTTTTCCTGGATTGTTTATGTACCTACTTACAACTCCCAATGCATGTGCCATATCATGCCTTGTGTAGACCATTGCATACATTATGCTTCCAACTCTTGATGCATATGGAAATTTAGACATATAATCCATTTCTTCCTGAGTATTGGGACACATTTCCTTACTTAGTTTGAAATGACTAGCCAAAGGTATACTAACTGGTGTTGCATTATGCATATTAAATATTTTCAACACCTTTTCTATGTACTCAATCTGAAACAATGTTAATTTTTTATTCTTCCTGTCTCTAGTTATTCTCATACCAAGAATTTGTTTTGCAGCACCCAAATCCTTCATTGCAAATGAGTTCGCCAATTTACCTTACATGTTTTAACTGTAAAAGTAGTTACCTTACATGTTTTAACAGGAGAAGATATCTCATCAATTTCTATACCATTTTTCTATTTAAACCCCTTTACCACAACCTTAACAGGAGAAGATATCTCATCAATTTCTATACCATTTTTCTATTTAAACCCCTTTACCACAAGTCTAGCTGTATACCTTTTTCTACCTCCATCTTCTTCCTTCAACCTATAAACCCATTTATTCTGCAATGTTATTTTACCTGCAGGCAACTTGACTAAGTCCCAAGTATGGTTATGTGCTAAGGAGTCCATCTCTTCTTTCATTGCTTGCTCCCACTTCTTCCTAGTTTCTATCTGCACTGCTTCTTCATAACATTCTGGTTCATCAGAATCAATCAATGATACATAATATAATGAAGGAGAGTATCATTCAGGGGGTCTACTTATCTTGGTAGATCTTCTAACACCACTTTCAGGCATTTGAGGTTGTTGTTGTTGTTGTTTTAGTCGTTGACCATTATGATTTTCAGGCACCTTCATTTTTTCTGTGATATCTTCAAGCATTGTATCTTTTTTGTTTTCTTTTAACTGTTTGTTTTCCTACATCCGATCCTTATACAAAACCTTTTCATTGAATATGACATCTCTACTCCTAATGATTTTGTGTTTTTCGTAATCATAAAAGCAATAACCAAAATCATTAACACTGTATCCAATAAAGGTACATTTCTTTGATTTTGCCTCAAGCTTTGTTCTTATTTATTTATTAATGTGGACAAAGGCTTCACAACCAAAAGTCTTTAAAAATGAGTACTTTACCTTTTTACCCATCCATGTCTCCTCTAGAATACCACCATCCAAGGAACTTGAAGGCCCTCTATTTATTAGATAAAAAACAGTATCTACAACATCTGCCCAAAATTGTAAAGGAAATCCTGCATGTAATCTCATGCACCTTGCACGCTCCATGATTGTTCTGTTCATCCTTTCTAACACACCATTTTCTTGTGGTGTCCCTGGAATTGTCTTCTCTCTGTGAATTCCATTCTCTGAACAATACCTATCAAACTCTTTGCTGCAATATTCACCTCCATCGTCTGATCTGAGACACTTCAACCTTTTTCTTGTCTCATTTTCAACCAAAACTTTCAATTTCTTGAAAGTATCAAATACATCAAATTTATTTCGAATGCAATAAATCTAGTTTTTTCTGGTTGCAGCATCAATAGAAGTAACATAATAACAAGAGCCACCGAAAGATGATACCTGAGCAGGTCTCCATACATTTGTATGCACAAGCTATAATTTTTCGCTCTTCTTTTCTTTCCCAACTCTAAGGAATCTGACTCTCTTTTGTTTTCCATCAACACAATTCTCACAAAATTTTAAATCAACATGCTTCAAACCTAGAAACAAATTTCTTGAGTGAAGAATTTGCATCCTCTTCTCACTCATGTTCCCGAGCCTATGATGCCACAATGTCATATCTTCTCTTGTAGACGTTAAAGCATTAACAGAATTAGAAATACCATTTCATAAAGACAATGTACCAACCTTTTCTCCTTTTTCTATTACCAGGGCTCCTTTAGTTACCTTACATGTTTTAACTGTAAAAGTAGTTACACAACCTTCACCTCCCAACTACCTCGTTGAAATTATATTTTTCTTCAGATCTGGAACATGCCTTACCTCCTTCAATAGCCAATGATTTCCATTTTGTTGTTTTATGAAAACTGTACCCTTTCCAATGATTTTACAGGGTTTATCATCACCCAATCGAACTTGTCCACAATCTCCTTGAACATAATCATGAAAATGTTTCCTATCAAGTGTGGCATGGAATGAGGCCCCTGAATCTACCACCCAGGAATCCATAATATTTTCTAATCAAAGGATCAAAGCATCTTGAAACACATCGGTTGTCACATTCTCTTCATGATTTTTTTTCTTGATGCGCGTCTCCTTTTTTTCCCTTCTGAGACTTTTAGTCTTTTTTCAAGTGTCCTTTCTTCCCACATTTCCAACACACTATCCTCAATCTGGACTTGGATCTGCGTTTCCTTGACTTACTGCGATATCCTGGGCTCTTTCCTCTTTCCAATTTTCTTCCCCTAGCCTCTGCAGTCAAAGCATTACCTGATGTCTCACAAGAGCTTTTCCATTGCATTTCCTTGCTAAGGATTGCATCGACAACATCGTCAAACTTTAAAGTACTAGATACAGAGACAGAGTTACTAATGGTCATAACTAAACCATTCCAACTTTCTGGCAATGAGCATAGAAATAACAGAGCCCTAACTTCATCATCAAAATTTACCCCTACATAACTTAACTCATCGGTAACTATATTAAATTCATTTAAATGATCAACAACAGATCAACCTTCTGACATTTTCATATTAAATGAACACTTCATAAGAAATACCTTATTTTAGGTCGAGGGTTTTTCCTATAGTTTGGACAATGCCGACATTAAACCGTCCATTGTCGTTTCCTTTGAAATATTAATGACAACCGATGCCACTAGGCACAACCGTATTGTTCCAAGTGCCTTTCTGTAGAGAATATCCCATTATGTGTCTGTCATACATGTTGGCTTCTTTGTCTTTCCGCTCAATGGTAGGTAAAGATCTTTGTGATACAGATAATCTTCCATCTGTATCTTCCACAGCTTGTAGTTTTGGTTGTTAATTTTTTGACCCTAAACCTACCATCTTCTGCCATTACTCTCACTCGAACCAGGAACCCTTCTCTCCTACGAGTTTATCATCCAAATAGACCTTTGGCTATGATACCAATTGTTAGAAAATTATATACTACAGAGCAATGAAACACATAAAATATATTGCATAAATATAAACACAGAAAACACATAGAACAAGAGAGACACAGATATACGTGGTTCACCCAATTTTGGGCTACGTCTACAGAGGAACAGTTAGTCCTTCCTGTTATTATCGAGCAAAACGAAGAGATACTCTGGCATAGGTCTGCTGGAAATAGTCCCTGGAAACATGCATGTAAGCTTGTGGGATCATCTAAAGCTATCTGGATGCTGACATGCCCATAGCATGGGAGCATCCCCAAAGGTTTAATAGCTTAAAAACTCAATGGGACTCGAGCACTGGTTAGCAGAAAGGTGGGGATGGTTCCTAGGCATCCTATTGTTGATGTTGAAGGCCTGTATGGTGTCTTTTCATCGGTTCCACTTCCTTAACATGACTTAGGAGGTATAATAATAGCATAGTAACTTCTTGTCACATGTTTACCTCGGTTGGTCGGTTACTTGGGTAGATGTGGGAGGAGGGTCATTACAGAGTGGTATCAGAGCATTGTTCACTCCTCGTAATGGATGCACAGTGTGTTGGTCATGCATTCATGTCAGTTGCATGTATGTTGCTTATGCTTGTAGTCCATGTGTGTGTTACATTTACATGTTGTTGATCATGGTTATAGTGATGTCACCATGTGAAGGTTGATGGTGTTGTTGTGGGATGTGTCGTCAAACATGCAATTTGAGGTTGTTGTATGTAATTAGGTCATCATGATGTCGTTCATTATTTTGATTTTGATGTGTT
This sequence comes from Pinus taeda, assembly GCA_000404065.3. Taxonomy (NCBI): domain Eukaryota; kingdom Viridiplantae; phylum Streptophyta; class Pinopsida; order Pinales; family Pinaceae; genus Pinus; species Pinus taeda. The sequence goes on along the minus strand of APFE030632863.1, from coordinate 1,568 downwards.
GGCTAATATAGAGCAGGAAATGTAGATCATCAGAAGGAGGTTGCGGCATTGGACCTCGAGGTAAGAGCATGTCATCATACATATTTGTATGTTGGGCGTGCAAGTATGTAGGTTAAGGATTGTTATATGCATTATGGTTATGTGTATTCCTTTCATTCTATTGATGTTATGATTACATTCATGATAGATGCATTCTATAGGTTTGAAAACAAAAGTAACTAGAATTTAATAATTGATACACTAAAGCTTGATGTTTAAGCCCACCAAGGGATACAAAATTACAAAGTGATGTCAATCAGGAGACAAAGAAGGCATTGCAATCAGGAGAATTTGAGAAGGGCATCTATGACATTTAGGTTTTGCATAAAGGAGGCAGCAAATGGAAAATTTACTTAGCATTTTGACATGTGGACTAGTTTAGAGTTGGAAGAGGATCATCCTTAAATAGTTGATGGGACAATAGGAGAACTCGAGAGAAGGTTGTTTGATGGGTTTTCTCATGCTATAAAAGAGGGGGGATCAAGTCAAGAAAACAGGGTGATCAAGTCAATCAGATGCACTTTCTGAAAAAGGAGGAGATGTTCGTTCAACAGCTTGAGCAGGACACCCTAGAGTAGGTCAACTTGTTTATTTAAGTGCAAATGTGCTATCATCCATAGCTCTTCCAATCAACCATTCGCTATGTAGGAGCATACAATTCAAAGCGAAACTCATGTATGGAGTCTGCATGAGAGTGCAGTTGGGCAAGAGTCTAGCATAGTTTGTTTTAATCCATCGTGTAGGGGAACAACCTCGATGAAACATGGGAATTCAAGGGATCTAGAGATAAAGAGAGAAGAACCAATTGAAGGGAAGTGTTTATTGTTGGGCTGCCAACCTGCATGTCAATGGAACATGGACAAGGAGCGAAAGTGGAATATATATGACCTACATCGTATAAAAGGGAAAGAAGCAAAAGCATTTTCATGAGGGGATACTACAATGCCATGAGAGTGGAGTTAGTGGAGAGGGATGGTTGGATGTTCCTTTTGTATGGATTTATGACTTTATATCACTTTTTGAGAGAGAGATGTAGAGAGACTCTTGTGATTGGCATGGTTATAGAATTAGATTGAGGCCACATTGTCTCATAATATTTTTTATGATTAAAATACTAATATAATATTAAAATTGCTAATATAATATATATTAAAATGGTTATTAAAAAGTATTTGAAGATGAATTTTAGATGACGGATTTTTTTTAATCATAATCAATTGCAGTGTTTAATTCTTATCAAGTACTTAATCACTTTTCTGGGCAAACTTTTATGCAAATACAAATACAAAACCGTGATAGAATTTTTTCTTTCAAACTTCAATAATAATTTTTTGTTTTAGCATTATTTATTGATTATTAAAAAAAAGGGTTTTTTATAAATAGAGCTATTCAGTTTAACTCACGTATGTTTGCAAAAACGGGCAAGGGATGGAAAGAGTTCTTGGTTGTAGTCACTTGTGTTTCTGAAAGCAAAGAGAAGATTACTGAAATAATTATAATATTACTATTATTTTAATATCATAAAATAT